>CAUYQV010101866.1:0-37263 GCA_963574575.1 Galagoides demidoff
CCTCCAACTCCTGGGCTCAAGCGAGTCTCCTGCCTCTGCCTCCCAAGTAGCTGGGACCACAGGCGCCCGCCACAACGCCCGGCCATTTTTTGGTTGCAGCCATCATTGTTGTTTGGCGGGCCCGGGCTAGGGATTCGAACCTGCCACCTTAAGTGTACGTGGCTGGCGCCTTAGCCCATTGAGCCACAGGTGCTGAGCCAATTCTTGAGTTCTTAATAGACACTGACTTGGTGCCTGATAGTTTAACTGAGTTCCGACATTAACTGAATGGAGTTAGCAAAGATCCACAGGTTAAGGGCTGAGTCCCATGAGACTATCCCCCACTTCAGATGCCAATCATGAGCAGTGGGGCCCTACATTACCTACAAGTTTGGTCCTACTTGGCTACAAATTGTAGGTTCCAATGACCACTCCCCCCACCAGATTTGGTAAATTGCTAGAGTGATTTATACCATGTAGAACCCAGAGAAAATTTACCAGTTTTTTTTTTTTTTTAAACTAAGGCTCTATTAAAGCATACAAATGGACAGCCAGATGAATAAATATATAGGATGAGGTCTGGATGAGTCTGAGAATAGGAGCTTCTGCCTTGGTGGAATTTGAGAACCTCTACCTCTCAGCATGTGGATGTTTTCTTGTTGATTACTGGGTGTCCTCCAGGCCCCATTGTTCTGGGATTTTTATGGAGGTTCCATTGATTAAATCCTTGGCCATTGGTGTCTGGATTCAATCCATAGCCCCCTCTCCTTCCTCAGAGGTTGGAGGTAAGGTGGGAGAATGGAGAAGTGGGGATGAAGATTTCAACTCTTTACATGATGGGTCCCTCCTGCAAACAGCTTCCAACTCCCAAGAATCACCTCACTAGCATAAACTCAGATGTGCTTGAAAGGTTTGTTTTTTTGTTTTTCTTTTTTTTTTTTTGGAGACAGAGTCTTACTCTGTCATCCTGGGTAGAGCGGCGTGGTATCATAGTTCACAGTAACCTCAAATTCTTAGGCTCAAGCAGTCCTCCTGCCTCAGCCTCCCCAATAGCTGGGACTATAGGTGCTGGGCACAATACCCTGGTAATTTTTCTGTTTTTAGTAGAGATAGAGTCTTGCTCTTATTCAGGCTAGTCTTGAACTCCTGAGCTCAAGGGATCCTCTAGCCTCACCTTTGTCTCCCCGAATGCTAGGATTACAGGCATGAGCCGCTGCACTGGGCCTTAATCCTTTCTTAAATTTTAAACACTTGAATCTTGAGCAATTAGGAATTTATTTTGGTATAAGGAATGCTGAGAAATTTTATCTATCTATCTATGTATAATTTCATTTTATTTTTTTCCCAAAGGGTAGTTTTTCTTCAGTTCTTAAGGACTCAACTCCTTACATGGGCTTTGGTGGAGGTCGTGGGCAGCACCTGCAGGTCTAAATTGGGTTGAGGGTGTTCGGTCCTTGTGGACTTTCTGAGGATGCTTCCTGATTACCTTGCTGTAAAAGGCACAATTCACACAGGTGGCTTCACATGGAGCTTGAGACACATGTAGGCATTGAAGACATGGGCTTCAGAAATGTCGCCGATGGCTGCAGTCTCTGCTGTGTTCCAAATTACTAACTTCTTTATAGCTCTGCTTTTGGGCATGCATTTGGTGCAGTTCATGCAGTGAATAGGCTGCACATGGCTATGACGCTTTTTGGTGCAACCCTTGTTCCTTCTTTTCTTTGTCTTGGAAGTGAGAATTTCAAAGAGCGAGAAATTTTAAATATAGTTCTAAATGAAAGATTGAGTCTAATAAATTCTCTGTTTCCTGGCCTTTGGGTCTTTGCTATGGTAGCCTCTCTTTTTTTAAAATGTACTATTTCCCTCTATATTTGTTCTTTTTTTTTTGTTCAGATTAATATGAGGGTACCAACGATTAGGTTACATTGTTTGCACTTGTTAGGTAAGGTCCTGTTATAGTTGTGTCCTGCACCCAGGATCCCCTGTATCTTTGCATTTCGAACTCTGAAAGTACAGCCAAAAACTACCAAAGTAGCTGAGAGGCCAGTTTCTTCCTGCTGATACTTTGACGGACCCATGTTTGACTATTTTCTGACATTAGCAAGGGACACATATAGTTAAAACTCTTAATTCCAATGCAGTTTTTTCAAATTGCATTTGACAAGATTTTTGTAACAAGGTGGTTTTTAGGTTAGATGTATTTTTCAAGTCACACTGCAATAGGTACTCTGTTATTTGTGAGGCTTCTGAAAATCAGTAGATTAGAGTGGTTAACAGGATAATTGGTGAAAAGATTTTTTTAAATTTCAGATTAATGTAACGGTGCAGATAAATAGGTTACATTGTTTGCCTTTGTTAGGTAAAGTCCAAGTTGTAGTTGTGTCTTGCACCCAGGAGGTGTGCTGTATACCCTTGCATTGTGTCTGTTAGGTGAGAGCACACCTCCTCCCTCCTCTCCTTTCCCTCCCTCTCCACTTGAGTTTAATTGTGTTTTTCTAAAGGATATTTTATTAAATGTAAAACTTGAAGATGTTGTAGCCTGTTAGTGCTCATTTGAAAAATGCTTTGGTTTTCAATCTTGTGTTTTATGGCAGACAAAAATGTCTGTGGAAAATGTATCAGTTAAAGGAAATAAGGACACTTTACCTCCAGGACTTAACTAAAAGTTTAGTTTTTTAAATATAATTTTTCTGGTTATAAAAGTGATATACACTGGGAGGCTGAGGTAGGTGGATTGCCTGAGCTCACAGGTTCAAGACCAGCCTGAGTCAGAGCGAGACCTCATCTCTAAAAATAGGTGGGCATTGTGGTGGGCACTGAGGCAAGAGAATCGCTTGAGCCCAGGAGTTTGAGGTTGCTATGAGCTATGACACTCTACCAAGGGTGACAAAGTGAGACTCTGTCTCAAAAAAAAGTGATATACATCTATTTTAGAACATCTTGGAGATATGTAGAAGATATTGAAAAAACTATAAGTCCATCCAGTAGATAACCACTATTAAATTTTGTTGTATTTATTTTTAATATTTACTTTTTCCAATGTCTGCAGACACTGATACATATATATATACATACAAACATTGTCATATTTTATAAAATTATACTAAATATAGTTTTAATTTTTCTTTTCTTTCTTTCTTTCTTTTTTTTTTGAGACAGAGTCTCACTATGTCACCCTTGGTAGAGTGCTGTGGCGTCATAGCTCATAGCAACCTCAAACTCTTTGGGCTTAAGCAATTCTCTTGCCTCAGCCTCCTGAGTAGCTGGGACTATAGGCACCTACCACAACACTCAGCTATTTTTTTGTTTTCAGCAGGCGCGGGACTGGGTTCAAACCCCTAGCCCTGGTGCACGTGGCTGGCGCCCTACCCATTGAGCTGCAGGTGCCACCTAATTTTAATTTTCAATTGCTATTATGGCATAAGCATTTTTCCATGCCATTAATTATTTCACACATGTATGCCACTTAGCTGTGGAACCTTGGGCAAATCACTCAACCTCTCTATACCTTATTTTCTCGTCTATAATAGGGATAGTAATGGAGATAATGATAATGCCTACCATACAAGTTTGTTGTAAGTATGAAATTCATGTAGTGCTTATAACAAGCTTATTAATTTATGTAAAGCTGTCGTGCCCTATTCATGAGTGCTGGTACCTGGCATTTTAGGTTTGGAACCAGGCTGCACAGCAGGACGTGAGTGGGTGAAGCTTCCTCTGTATTTACAGCTGCTCCCATTGCCGGCATCATCACCTGAACTCTGTCTCCTATCTGATCAGCTGTGGCATTAAATTCTCATAGGAGTGTGAACCCTACTACAATCCATGCACCGAGGGATCTAGGCTATGTGTTCCTTGTGAGAATCTGGTGCCTGGTGATCTGAGGTAGAGCTGAGGCAGTGATCCTAGAGCTGGGGAGGGGTGGCAAATACAGGATGTGACCATCTAGCGGCAGGGAGACAAGCTCAGGGCTCCCACTGTTTCTGCATTATGGTGAGTTGTATAATTATTCCATTATATATTACAATATAATAATAATAGAAATAATAAAGTGTACAGTAAAGGTAATGCACTTGAATCATGCCCAGGCCTCCCCTTCTCCCTACACCTACACCTATGCCATGGTCTGTCGAAAAATTATCTTTTATGAAACCAGTCCCTGGTGCCAGAAAGGTTGGGGAATGGTAATATAAAATATTCAGAACAAGCTTGAGATGTTATAAAATGCCCACTTAGTGTTAATTAATTCTTATTTAAAACCACAATTTATTATAGCTTCATAGTTTTCATCATGTGAGTGTATAACATATTTTGCCCCTTCCTTACTGGACACGTTTTTAAAAACCAACATGTTCATTATTACGTGCAGCACTGTGATGAATAAACATTTTTATACGTTTTTTTCCCAAAGAATGTACATAATATACATTTCCTAGAACATGGTATTACTGAGTATCGATTTAAGTATCATGCAGCGTCCTTTTTTTTTTTTTTTTTTCTGAGACAGGGTCTTTCTCTTTCTCCCTGGTTATACTCTAGTGGTGATATCATAGCTCACAGCAACCTCAGACTCTTGGGCTTAAGCCATCCTTCTGCCCCAGCCTCCTGAGTAGCAGGGACTACAGACGCACACCACCAGGCTAGTTTCTCTATTTTTAATAGAGACAGGGTCTCGCTCTTGCTCAGGCTGGTCTCAAACTCCTGAGCCCAAGCGATCCTCCCACTGTGTCATCACAGAGTGTTAGGGTTACAGGTGTGAGCTGCCTTGTCCTTTCAATTTTGTTGTGGAAAAGTGGTGTTATTATAAAATATAATTTTTTAATTTTTGCTGTGTTATGTCAAAGAGAATTGATTATTAAAGGGTTGTGATATGGTATTCATATGCCTATTGATGTAGGTATATCATCTTGTTGTTGCATTGGGGACCATTGGCGTTATTAATGTGAAAGACTAGCAGAAATTTCTTTTCTCCTTTTTTGGGTGAAGAACTTTTTCCTATAGGTAAGTTTGGGTCTGCCTGTGTGCTGCACTGCAGGCATTTCCCCCCATAAAGAGTGTGAAAATGGCGGTGCCCCGTAGCTCAGTGGGTAGGGTGCTGGCCACATGCACCAGGACTGGTGGGTTTGAACCCAGCTCCAGCCTGCTAAAAACAAAAAAATAGCCAGGCGTTGTGGCAGGCACCTGTAATCTCAGCTACTCAGGAGGTTGAGGCAAGAGAATCTCTTAAGCCTAAGAGTTTGAGGTTGCTGTGAGCTGTGATGCCACAGCACTCTACCCAGGGCCACGGTGTGAGACTGTCTCCAAAAAAAAAAAAAAAAAAAGATGTGTGAAAAGCTCTTTTCCTACACTAAAGAGGCTAGTAAGTTTCTTGCCTTTTTCTCCTAGTGCAATATTTTTATGTTCCCAAGTGCTTATAGCTACATTCAAGTATTTGTCTGAAACACTCATGTACCTAAAAATTCTAGCCCAGGGAAGAAAACAGTAAAACTGAGGCTAATTAGTGCTCGGGAATCTGAAGTAGAGGTTGTAGTAAAACAGAAAAAGTCTGGGAGATACTTAGGTGTTTCCCTAAAAGGCATTTTTGAAATCATAAGAGTTGTATGTTTGACTATTACAACTGCCTGAAAGATTAGAGTCAGAGGAGTTAGAAATATTGGAATAAGCTTGTATGGGAAAACAGAAAGATTGTGTGGTTTATTATGCTTTTTCCCTTGCCTACTTATGTGGGTTTCCCCTCACCCAAGCAGCAATTGTTGGTGGCTTATATTGACAAAACAAAAATAATTTTGTGCTATGGTTTGGGACAGTCAGAGCTACCCGGTCCCACTGGGACGTCAAATCCCAGGCACTCCCCACCTGCCCCCATTTTACCATTCTAAACTCCAGTTTGTATAGCGGATAATTTGACTCTAAAGCTGCTCAGTTTAACAATTACAACTTAGGATCAGCAGTAGCATTATAGGAAAATTAATTTTTATACACACAACTCTTATTTTTTCCATGCAACTTGTACAATCATTAGTTCGAAAATTCACAGAAAATATAATTAAAGCTATTGAAGCCAAAGACTTTATGGATGTTTCCTCTGTTATTACCTGGTTTTCAGTATCACTGTAATAATAGCACCTGATGTTAGAACCCTGCAACCCCTGCCAGTGCTTTACAGACTTTGGAAACTGAGATAACTACTGCTGTCATGAAAGATGGGCAGGTCGTCTCCCAGCAGGGATTAGCTACTCCTGCCTCATACTGATTGCTGATTGAATTCTCTTTGGAATAGTAAAGCTGGATTACGAATCTAGAGCTAACATTGCACACCTTTCCAAAGGAATGAATAGGAGTTGATTTCATTGCTTTCTTGAGATGTGGCACCCCCAGATCTGTTCCTCTTTCTTTGGAAGTTCAGAGCTGATTCAGGAAGAAGCCGTTCCTTCCTTCAGTGCTGTGGGAGTTTTCTGAAAACCTTCCCACACTGATCCTGACCTGGGTCAGTGGGGACCACACCTCAGTCTTTATTATTACAGAGTGCAGCACAAAGGCAAAGAAGCAGAAGATGGGTTTATTTTACTGTTAATTAATTGATTGATGCGTTGTTTCATTTATGTTTCACAAATAGATATTAGAAGTCTGCTGTATTTTGAAAGCTATGCTAAACTCTGTAGAGGTCTATAAAACAAATATAAAACACAGTTCTGCTGAAAGCAGTCTGGAGTATAAAATAGAAGCAGAGAGCCCTAGAGAACACCTGGCTGGCGGCAGAAAGAACTACACTGTGTAGTACAGAGCTTAAGTGCTATGAAACTAACTCTAGGGAGGAGAGTTGGTCATTAAACCTTTTAGAAGGTGAAATGAAGGGGACAGCAAATGAGGAGCAGCCGAAAGAGAGCTGCTTTCAGGGCATTTACTTCCAACTCCATACAAGGACCTTTGGAAAATGTACCCTGATCTTCCAATTGTGGTTGTATACAGTATTGTTAAAATGTATAAATAAACATTTTTAACCTGATAATGAAAATAATAACTTTTTTTTTTTTTTGTAGTTTTTGGCTAGGGCTGGGTTTGAACCCGCCACCCCTGGCATATGGGGCCAGTCTCTTACTTCTTTGAGCCACAGGCGCCACCCTGAAAGTAATAACTTTTATAGAGCAGAAGACTTGGAAAAATATACATAACACACGAAAGAAAAATAAATCATCTCTAATCTGGCTGCCTAGAATTAACCAGTATTATACCCTTACTTTTTTCTTATGAAAATGACTTTGATAATATTCCTTTGAATTATCAGACCAGAGGGTGTACAGATTCCATAAAAAATAAGTGAATTGGACTTATACAAGATCATTGTACATGTATTAGTTATTGTGATAACTTTGGCACTGTCTATCTTTTACTTTGCAGTTATTTTGAAAAATTTTATACACCTTGATAAAAGCCTATTTTTTTTTTAATTGTTGGGGGATTCATTAAGGGTACCAAGAACCAGGTTACATCGATTGCATTTGTTAGGTAAAGTCCCTCAGCCTATTTGTTTTTATTATTTAAAAGCTAATAACCTTATTTTTAAAGAGAATGTTTTCAGTGGATATGCTTTTGGGAATGATAGAAGGTTATAGAGATTTTATAATAAAGGGAATTATTGTTAATTTTATGATATCAGTAAATCTCTGTAGTAGGTAAATATCTTTACATTTTTACAGTGTTTAATTTTTCTATATCTTCTATAATTCCCCCCCCCCCGAAGTGATGCATGTTAAGATGGTATGTGTTCCTTAATAATAGTTATTTTTTTTTCATTAGTGGAAAATATTTACATTAAGTTAGTAAGAATAGAAAAAATATTAAATGTCAAGCAACCTAAATATTTTGATATGTGCCAAGCTGCTAAGTGAATTTAAGACCTTGACCACTGGCAGGTGCATTTGGAATAGGAAATTGCCTTGCCAGTGGCCTTCTGCATGAGGGATGAGCCCTAGCTTTTGAAGTGTACTTTTTGAATTTGACAGTATTATATTTACTCTATTTCGTGCCAGACCAGGAAAGGGAGCAGTGGGATTTTGCATTTTAGAAGAACCTCACAAATTCTTCATATTCTGGAAGTTATTACTGACCATAAACTGCAAAGCAGAGTTTATTCCTTTCCCCTCACCTTCCACATATTCCGCCTTTTCACTGATTGAGAGGCTTGGAAATTAGTGGTTTTTTGCTATGGTTTTAAAAAAGGCATTTTGAGTATAATGCTTAGCTGCCCTACTTCTATTATATAATGTCTTTGTTTAAAAAGATTTCCTTGTTATGTCTGAGACCTTTTTTTGAGGAACGAGGGTCCCAAACCCAGAAGCCAGGAAGATACTATAATAAGAATATAAGATTCTAGAAAGGCGCGGTAAGGACTGGGACAGACTAGAGTTCGTGTATCTCTCCGAGGGTAATAGAAAAACAAAAAATGTATTTTGATGGCCAAACAGAAAGTCCACATTTGGCTTGAAGCCTGCCAGTTCCTATGACCACCTTAGTAATAACAGTAAGTCACATAATGATAGTAATAGAAAGAGCCAACATTTATTGAGAGCTTAGTATGTGCCAGGCACATGCATTATCTCATTGTCTTTACAGGGAATGTAAATATTTTTTTCTCTTATCCTAGAGATAAAGAAAGCCTAGGGAGGTTATTGGCCCCTGTCACTGAGATAATTAGGTAGCAGAGTCAAAACCATGTTTGCCTAACTCGAAATCTTGAGACTTGTATTTTGATGTTAGGCCACAGAATTTGGGATTGCGTTGAATACGAAGAAAATAGTGGTTAAGCCACTGTGGCGTTGGCATTTGTCAGTTTTGTATCCTGGCAGAAGCAGGAAGGGCTGGAAGAAAGGGCAGTGTTCTTGGTCCTGTAGGAAGAGGGGTCTGCTCTGCTGTGAACAGTCACCAGAAAAGAATCTGGGAAGCAGTTGCCTTGGTAGAAGGTAGAGAAAGTAACAGTTCTTGTGAGGTACAGGTGACTTGTGTGGGGTTGAGGGTGTGGGATTGTGTACAGTGTCTGGGAGTGGAGAAACAGTAAATGGAAGTTTAGTAGGAGCTCGTAATGTAGGTTTTGGCAGACGTGAGTAAGGTCTACCGGGATATTTTATATCCTTGGCTCCTTAACTTTGTATGAGAAAATATCTAGAGCAGTAGAATCAAGATTTAATACAGGGCTTCCTGTTACAGTACACTTTAAAACTAAATGAGGTTTTAGTCTGGGTGCAGGGGGACTATCTCTTGTTTAGCTTATCTCACTTGGCTCCTACTCACATGCCACAGAGTCTCTTTTCTTGGGTGTAGTGGATCTTTATCAGGATCACTGGCATTTCCTGTTATACTTGGTAGAAATAGGGTCGTAAAAGAAGGTATCCTCACAAACCTTTGGTGGTTAAGCTAACTGGCACCACCAAAATATTTGGCTGTTAACATAGCACCTTTAAAGAAACAAGTGGCCGACTTGTACTTTATAGCTCTCAAAGCCTCTCTGTCTAGCTGAGTTTAACACAAGGAAGAGCAAAGTAAAGCCAAATTGTTTCTAACTGGCTGCACATGGACGTGAACCCTAGGAAACACAGCAGCCTCTGTGAGGGGCCCGCCTGCATAAACCTCACAGATCCGCAAAGAGAATTTTTTAAAACTATGTATACGTATACATATACACACATGAAAAAAATTAAAGGACTATGTCTTGATTTTTATCTCCTGAAAAATGTGAATTTGCTACAAGAACGTATGAGAAGGTAAGAGGTAAGTCTGCTTTCTGCCACCTAGAGACTTTAAAATAGATACTAAAGCAGGAAGCAAACTTAGTTGTAAGAAACCTGATATCCCTGGAGGAAGGGGGCGGGGTGGGTCCAGAAAGGGAGCGTGAGAGGATTGAGGAAAGCCCTTCTGGTGAATTGTTTCATTGGTTTAAAATGATCATTTTCCTAGAAGCAACAAGAAAAACTGGTCCAGTTTGTTTTCAGAGTTGGAAGTAAATACTTATGTAAGCAGCTCCTAGCTTTGCAAAGTTTCCATCTGGATGGAATATCATTTAAGAATTTGGCCATATCTCAAGTGATTTATGTTTAGTAAACAAGATTATCTTCAACTTCCCATCGTGAAAGAGCAAATGGTTTGGGGTTTAGTTGGTGCTTTTAAACTTTTAATTGCTTCTTCAAGGTAATACTACATTAATCTCTTTTATTTATCTCTAGTGTTTGTGGCAGTGGTTTCTGAAGCAAGAAATCAGAACAGCGGTTGAAGCTAGAATGGCTTAATGTATTAATATCCTCGCTGTAGAGCTACCAAAAACCAACAACTGTTTCTTAAGGTTGGTGGGGAGAGAGAGGGAGTAATTTTGTATACACCTTTGTACATACTTGAAATTTAGCTACTTACGGTTTTGTCTCACATGGCAGATGCTTGCAATTTTATTGCAAATGAAATAAAGGTAATCTCAAGATCACTATTTTGAATGCTTATGACTTTTCATGTTTTAAGAGTTTATTATACCAATATAGGAAAACACTTATTTTTGAAATTGTACATATCTAGTGAAAAATAATATTTCTTTTTGATATTTGAGGATACATTATTATGATAATGTGAATGCTGGTACATTGTTTATCAAAATGTGGGCAACTTTTAATATGTTCTACATTTAAATAATTTTTTAGAGGTCCTATGTTAAGGGTCTTCCTATTATTAGGTTTAAATTTGTGTAAGAGAAGAAAACAACTTTAGGAAAGACAGGGTTATTTTATTCTCCAAGGTTAAAAAAAGTTAATGAAATATTTTAGAGCGTAACATTTAGGAAAACTGTATATTGTGTATTTCATATTCTCTGCAGAGTAAAAATAGCTACTCACATCTAGTTGGTAAGTCTCTGCTGGAGTACCTGCCTCCAGCACTTCTTAACTCTTGACTTGAAGGTCTTTTTTTAAACGGCTACCTTAGTATTTAAGTTTCAATTCTTGCACATAGTTCAAAACAAACAGAAGATAAAATGTATGAAGAAGGTCAGTCTGTCTTTCAGAGTCTATCAGCTATTTTGAGTCTAATTCCTAGACTGCTCGTGATACTTTGGCAGCACGCCATGTAGTTGTCATTTTGTCTCGTTAGAGTTAGGTCTAGTCCTGTCAAGAACAGATTTACTAGTCATTTTTAATTGCTTGCTTAGAAATGTTCATTTCCAAAATCAGGTGAAGAACTAAAGATGTGGTGAGTGTGGATTGAGCTCAAGTAAAAGTTCTGAGCAGATTAGGAATTCCCTGAAGGAGGTGAAGAAGTGAATGATTTTAAGGCTGTCGTGGAGGAGTAGAGAATTTCTGAAGCATTTACATCTAGGAAAATGCAACACAGCTTAAGTCGTGAAGTTGTATGAAAACGTGTGAAGTTTATTTGACTATAAAGTTTTCTTTTGTGCTTTTTTGCCTTTAAAAATGCCATCTATTCTTCCAAGGGACTAGAGGCTAAGTATTGGATAATTGGAAGGTTGAAGGAAACCAGCTGAACAGGAGCTGGAATCCTAGGAAAGAAGAGGGCGGGGTGCCCAGCTAGCTGCAAATAATGACAGGTCATAAGCACAGACAGTGGTCAGGTATGCAGCCTCCTCAGAGGCCACCAGAACTTGTGCTCTGACATGTGAGAAAAAGGCTAAAAAAGGAGGTGAAGAGATGTTTAGGAAGGCAGGGAGTATTTTTGGAAACCATTTGTTGTTGAGTAAAGTAATGCATAAATGTGTCTCTGGGAGTAGGAGAGGGCCAGGTTTCTCAGCAAATGGTCCAATTTATTTTATTGTTGCTGCTTAACTGAGCCTGAGGTATGGTAGGTATGGCACTCATTCTTGTGGCCCTGCCACTGTAGTATGACTGTAGTTAACAATAACATACAGTTTCAGGTGGCTAGAAGGAGGATATTGAATATTGCCAACACAGAGAAATGGTAAAGTTTGAGATGATGGATATGCTGTTTATTCTGGTCACTATACATTACATGTATTGAAACATCATAATATATTCTATGAATATGTACAATTATTACCTGGCAATTAACATTAAAATTTAAAACATGGAAACAGGTGTAGGGGACTGTATGATCCTAGTTCAGGGAAGTCTGGAGCCACAACAGTGTGTTTGACTTTGAAGGTAATGAAAGACAGTAGCCATTGGGACTATAATTGATGGGTAATCTAGTTGAGTCAGATCATAGTAACCTCACAGACCCATCTCTTTTTCTTGAATCACCCCTGACCTGAAAGTCTTTGGGCGAGGGACCCTCTTTGTAATATATAGAAGGTAGGACTGCCCATGAAGAGCTTTGCGACTTGTGTCTTTGGAATCCTCCTTTGCTCCCTCCAGGCCTTGTCTTGAGATGCACCCTGGATTAGCGTTGTTTCCTGAAAGAACCCAAGTCCCTGGGGATATACTTAACCTTCTATATCTTTCTTGATTTTCTTTCCCCCTACTAAAACTTACCTGTTCACTGTCTGGTCTGTAGTCTCTCCAGATAACTGGAACTAATTTGGTAAAATCTATCCTTCTCTTGTGCATGGTTAATTTGTAACTCTGTCACTGTTACAGATTTGCATTCAAAAGAAGGAGTCTGTAGTATGTTAAAGAAATGGCAGTTTTTCCAATGCTTTTGGATACATATTAAGATGATGGTATTATAGTGGAGACATACTATATTCATATTTTACTCATGGGAATTCAACTAATGTACTCAGCCAAAAGAAAAAAAAGGGCAAGAAGTAATAGTTGAAATATGACGAGCAAAGTCCTGGAGTGAACATGAGATGGGAGACATGAGCCTGCTGTTTATGGGGAGATTGAATTTCCTCTCAGGGTGTGAGCAACAGTAAAACATAAGCCAAGTTGGTGTTTGCCTGAACAGACAACAGTTTTTTCCAAGTATCAGGAAAAACAGCTTATTTCAGGGTTACTAAGAAATAGCATAGTATTGTCTTTTCTGAGGAATTTCTGGGAATTTTCAAGGGTTTGACTGTTTGTAATTGGTGCCTTGGTTTTACTTTGAACTCTAACTGGTTCCCTGCACCATTAGGTGAGACTTTACTGTTTTGGTTGGATGAGGGTAGGTCATCTGAGGCCCTGCGAGCTTCTAGAGATTTGGGACTGTGTGTTATTCATCATTGCCAAAGGATCTCAGAAGACATTTTTGTCGAATAAAATAATGAATACATAACATCTCTACCTGATGTCTTCCCTACCCCCATGATCTCTAGCGTCTATAGAGACATTCTGGCTGCTTTTTTTTAGAACAGGTGGTTTTGCTGATTGATTTAAATCATCTGTTGGAACTGGACTGCACGTTACTAACTCTCTGAGACTATCTTTTCTGCTTACCTGTAAATGCTGTCCTCAAAGAAGGTAGGAATGGGGATGTGTAGAATGATGGTGTGTATGAGATCCCAGCAGCCTTGAAGGTGTCTTACTGTCCTTCCTGTTTTACACCAAGTCCATATCTTTCATACCATGAGAGGGCCTTAGTCATTACAGACTGTTTTGGCATTCTAGGGGTGTAGGATGGCCTTCCATCTGGAAGGTTCACTTCTCCTTTACCCCTTGCAGATGGTTTTGAACTCTGAACTTATGGGTGGCTTATAAATTAAAGCTGCTAGGAAAAGATAACACCCATCTATCTCTTAATCCTCTCTTTTATTTCATGTGTGATCCAGTTGTGGACTATAGTAATAATCTATAGAACTTACTTGGAAGCTTACAAACATGTATCATAAAAAAAAGTTTTAACTGTTTAGTAGGTGACCCCATCCAGTAACAGTCCTGAGAATAAGGCATCTTGTTCTGTATCTCACGGTATCCCCATGCACTTACTGAAAAGACCCTGGTTTCTGCAAGGTGTCTTTGGGCAAGATTACATAAAGATTGTTACCCCAAGATTATATAAATCTCATATAAAGATTACATAAAGATCATAACCCCTAGAATTTTTCTGCTTTTTGTATTCCGTTTACAGAGATTTAGTTGCTGCCCCCAGTGAGTTTGGAAGCTTCTGTGTACAGCATTCAGACTTTTGTCCCAAATACAAATGTGACCTGACTGCTGACCTCTCATTCTGACACTGTTTGTAGCCTCTATCAACCTACTGGGCTAGTTTGATATTTTCATTTTTGTAATGTGCCATTTAACCTGTGATTGCATTACAATATGTGTGGTAGAATCACAGAAATGGTAGGACTCCTAGAGGTAATCAAATCCAGTGCTTTTTAACCCCCTCCCCCTGGGGACAGTAAAAACGTTAAAAATATAATAGAATTCATCCCAGTCTGAGACAAGGTGAACTTCCGGCTCATACAGAAACAGGGCGGAAAGGCCCAAAGCCTCCATCCTTTCTCTACCCCTGCTCTAGTATCTGGAGCTCTGTGGAGCTCAATTTGAAAACCGTAGTTCTGTAGTAATGGATGGCTTACTAAGTGTTAGGTGAAAACACTGGGCAGCAATTTGCTGTTTATTGCTTCCTGAAGGTAAAATTTTAAAACAAAACTATTCTAGGTTCTTCCTCTGCATTCGAATATAGTGTAAATTATCTACACACTGATCAGGTCGTTGAGAAGCTTACTGTGTATCTTGAATGTTCAGCCCAACCAGTATGTACTGATGTGCCACAGGTGACAGGGTGATCTGGTGACAGGGTGATACATTTTTTTATTTGATGATGAGTATGGCATCTGGATGGCACTATGTAAGTGCAGAGAGGGATGTCCTAGATGAGATAGGTTCTCCTTATATAGATGAATGATTCTCATAATATGGCCTCCTGATCGGCTGTATCACTAGCCCTAATACTTGGTGGAATACAAATTGTTGGTCTCCCACTCCCCAGAACTGCTGAATCAGAAATTTTGGAATTGGAGCTCAAGCCCAACAATTTGTATTTGATAAACATTCTAGGTGATTCTCTTGTATGGTAAAGTTGGAGAACCACTGGTATCAGTGAACCCATGATAGTGCCAAGAGTTGGCCTGTGGTGCTGTAACCCTGTCTCCTCTCTTCTCCATAGCATTCTTCTTGCTTTGCTTTGGAAATTGGATATTTTTTCAATCTAATGTGCAAGTCTCAGGCAATTTTAGCTTCAAAAGTAACACCCTAGCTGGGGCTTCCAGTTAGATTGCTACTAAGGTCCTTTATACGGAAATTCTAAAGCAGCTACTAGATGTGTATGAATACTGTCCTTTAAATCGTTCCAGCTGTTACCTTGAAATTGGAAGCCAGGTTGTTTCTCAAAGGAGGTGATTTTCTGCTTGACCTCTCAGGGCCTCATTGTCTGAATACTGCTGAGGTGACTCTGGAATTGCAGACTTTTTAGCTGCATGTCTCTGGTGAAGGTCCAGGGAAGATTTCCTAAGAGCAGCACCTATGTGTCTGTTATCATCTTATCTGGGGTACTTTATTATTATTATATCTCCTTTCTTTTCTTCTTGTGTTTTTATGATTAACTAGGCAGTTTTCCAATAGCCTATAGTAGTGATCCTGTCCTGGAGTCTAAAGAACCCCCCTGGCTATCAGAAAAATAACTTTGCTTGAATATATGGGTATACTTTTTGTGGGTGAAGGGCCTACAGTTTTCATCAGATTCTGGAAAGGCTCCCCTGACCCTGTGCCCCACTCCTTCATAACAAAAATCTGACTTACCATTGCTTTAGTTGCTTTTGGATAATAGTTCTATAAGATTTGTAGCCATTGAACAGGAAGAGCTTTCAATTCAGATTTTGTAATCCTGTTTCAGCCTGTCTTGTCTACTCAGGTGTTACTGTATACCTTAAGTGGAGTAAGACTGGGTCTATACTTGTGCTTTTCTGTTTTTGGTGTTTGGGAGTGGTGTCCCTGTGTGGCTGTCAATAATAGTAATGCATTTGGATGGTGCTTTTCAGCTTACCCAGTAATTTCAGATATGGTTTCTTTTTAAAATGTGATGTGGTGAGTTATATAGAGCAGGAGAGATAGTATCCCTATTTTTTATAGGTGATGCCACTGATAAGACATAGGGAAAGGAGTGAAACGATATCACTAGGTTCACCCATCATATTGCTTTGGACACTCAGAGTGGGCTCATGTTCTAGTTCTTTTTAAATACATTTGATGGCCTAGAGAAGTCTCAAAAGTCTAAAAGACCAATTTTTTTTACTGGCATGTAGATCATTCTTGTCTCTAAAAGAAACAGATCATGTTAAAATTATGGATTTCTTATTTGTTATTCCTTATTTTAGTTGCTTTTTTGGAGGGGGGCGGCAGAGTCCATTCACAGGCTAGAGTGCTGTGGTATCATCATAGCTCATAGCAACCTCAAATTCCTGGACTCAAAGTGATTCTCCTGCCTCACCTCCCAAGTAGCTGGGACTACAGGCACCCAGTGTGATGCCCAGCTAATTTTTTTTTTTTTTTTTTAGTAAAGGCAGGGGTCTCACTGTTGCTTAGGCTGGTCTTGAACTCCTCCCCCCTCAGCCTCCCAGAGTGCTAGGATTACAGGCGTGAGCCATCGTGCCTGGCCTATTTTAGTGGTATTTTAAAAAATAAAACTTTATAAAAGAAAAAAAACTTTATAGATGTAATTTCCAATTTTCACAGTCAAATAAAAGCTTGTCCTCCACAGAGATCTTGCAAAATCCTTCCCAATCATATTTTTTTAGCATGTTGGGTCAGGAGATGGCAAATCATCAGCAGCTGGTAGCATCACCTCATTTTCATTAGATTGTTCTTTGGATTTCAAAGACTAGTGCCCTTGTGACTTACATTACATAGCCTTAAAATTGCACATAAAAGTTTGCTGTGGAAGAGTAGCAAATGTAAGATAAATTGAGAAGGTTAAGGGGAAAACTGTGCTAAGAGCTTCTCATAAATGAATTTTGTCATAAAAGCATAATGATTTCTCCAAGTGACAAATTAACTTGAGAATTGTGCTTTGCATTTTTAAATAATGTGTGGTAGAGTAATGCCGTTTGTGTTTAAGCTGGAGGTCAGCACTTCAGTTTATTCCACTCAGGCTTTTTGCCCAGTAGTGTAGAAAAGAAAGCTGTAGATGTGGATGTTTAATTTTTACTTTTGCTTTGCAAGCAGGCTATGTCTATGGTTCAGTCAGTAAAGAGATGCTATATGTTAAGGCAGGCTGGGATATAAAAGGTGTTTGTGCTGAGGCTTGGGGCCAGAGCATTTTCCAAAAGGAGTATATGTGCTTAGAAAAATTCTTACGAAGATTCTTGTTCTGACGGAAATTATTCTCTCACTTCAGTGGGGTCACTGAAGAGATGTCAGTCATTTATTTCAGTTCCCATCCACCTTGTGGGCAGAAAAGATATTAGTGAGTGTGGGTGATATTTCTTTCTGCCAGGAAATCAGAGGTTTGATTATGTCAGTGAACTCTGAGCAAGTAAGTGAGTATGTATATTAATGTCATTTGGGCATTCTTTGTGGGTGGAGTATGAAACATCTGCATTAATTTTAGGGTTTATACATCTGTGATTTGTTGAACAGTAATGACAAGAAAGAGGATTCCTGCTCTGCTTTCTTACAGTCTATCTAGTGAAAGCTGACAGACCGTGTGAAACCTCTGTGTTCTTCTAGTCATTGATGCCAGTATTATGAGTTTAGACTGAGTAATTAATATCTTTGCTCTCTGCATCCTACTACTGAAGTTTTCATTTTCCCTCCTTTGGCCTGTGGCTGCATTGCATTTTTCTTCCAGGATTTTAATTTGTGGGGCAGACATAGTGGGCATGATAATGTTAATTGCTTCATATGTTGGCTGATGTAGACTTAACCTTTCAAAATGAGAGCATCATGCCAAAGATCACATTTTTACTTCAACGAGGTTTTTAGTTGTTTCCATTTCAGGGGAATCTTACTATCTGGGATCACTGAGTGCATATGCAGAGGAGGTTAAGGGGAATCAGGGAAAGGTGCTTGTTTCAGGAGCTCCAGAGCCATTCCAGTCAGTCCCAACCCGTGGTGTGATCTTTATATTTCTTGGCAGTGCAACAAATTCAAAGAGTCAAGGCCAGTGCTTGCTTTGGCAGCACATATACTAAAATTGGCATGATACAGAGAAGATTAGCATGGCCCCTGGGTAAGGGCGATGCAAGGACAACATGCAAATCCATGAAGCGGTCATATTGAGGAAGTGGGGAGAGGGGAGGAGGGAGGAGGATTGGTATGCTCCCACTTAATGGGCACAATGTTAGGGTATATGGCACACCTCCTGGAGGAGGAACACAAATATAATAGGAACTCTACCTAACAAATGCTAGCCTAATTCTTTGTACCCTCAAAGTAACCTGAAACAGTAATTAAAAAAAAAAAAGGTCAAGGGCAAGGGGGACGCTCAAGGGAGGCAGGTTCCTAGATTTCCCCAAAATTCCTTTTAACTTTGGATCTCTCCTGGCATTGTTCTTTTTGTTTTTTTTTCCTTCAACGTTGCTGTAGTTTTTTTCCTAATCAAGAGGAAAGAAAACCAAAACAGTGCTCGAATCTATGCTTCTATGGGAGAACCTGTATTATGGAATCTATTTACATCTAAATAAAGTAAATCATAGTTTCAACAGCATGCCAGTCAGCAGACCTAGAAACTTATATAACTTGATGAGTATTTTGAGGGTGTGTACTCACCTCTCTGAACAGACACTGGAAGTATCTAAGGTTAGGTAATATATGTGAGATTATAAGACTTACTGGTTATTGTAAAACATTATCATTAAGTTAGAGTCCCATGACTTATAGACTTACTTCAAAATATTAATAGCTTTACCTTGATAATTTTAAAGATTCTTTCCTTGTCAGTTAGTTTTAAACGTTTATCTAGGCCACGTCTTTTCTTTTTTGGTGTTTAAAAAAAAGAGATGAAATTCACATTATACAAACACCATGAATATTTTTTATCAAGAGAATTTAAGAACATTTAATTGACTCAACACTTGGTTCATTTCTTTGAATTCTGTGACTTATAGGCTGGGATGATATGGAGCCAAGTCTTTGCTATCAAGTAGATCACAGCCTCCTGGGAGGATAAAAACATGTAAACAAATACTAATGGAGACACGTACAAGGTGCCCAATGACTGCCAAGGATGTTTACCACACTTGCTCTTTCCAGCCTGCCTCTGAGAATAGTGGAATCTTTTCCTCTTAGATTTTCTTCTTCTTTTTTGTAGTCACTTGTTTTACTTCATCTTAATGTTTTTCTCTGTTAGAAATTTCATATGAAAGTTAGATTTTGTCTGCTGCTGGGCATCTCTTACTTTCAGTATTTAAAGGCAGGAATATAAGTGGTGATGCCTGATGCTAGTCTGTTTGTTGGGATAATAAAATGTGCAACACATTAGGACTTGATATTAAAAAGGTATTTTCGAATGTTAGCGGGTACACAGGGATTATATCAAGCTCTTTCTTGGCCCTGTAGGTCTGTGGCAAGATCGTTGCACAATAAACTCCAAATCTGCTCACTTACTTAAGCCTGTCTTGTATTGCACGTAGTTCTGTTTTTATTGTCATTTCACCTTCTCCCCTGCAAAAAACCCAAGCCAAAAAAGCCAAAATGGATGTACTTCTTGTCTTCTTTTCTTTGGGGTTTCTTGAAAAAAAAATTTTTTTTTTGGTTATTAAAATCACTTATATGTTTGTAAATGATAATAATAGTGCCTTTTTATTTTATTTATTATTATTTATTATTATTATTTTTGAGACAGAGTCTCAAGGTATTGCCCTGGGTAGAGTGCTGTGGTGTCACAGCTCATAGCAACTCAAACTGCTGGGCTCAAGCAATCCTCTTGCCTCAGCCTTCCCAATAGCTGGGATTATAGGCACCACCATAACACCATGCTGATTTTTTCTGTTTTTAGTGGGGATGGGGTTTTACTGGTCTCCAACTCCTGAGCTCAGGCAATCCACTTGCCTCACCCTCCCAGAGACCTAGAATTATAGGCGTGAGCCCCACTGCATCAGGCTACCTTTTCCTTTTATACTGGTAAATGAAGGATTAACTTCATAATTATAAAGTTCTCTAGAATTCTTAGAAAAGGGACTAAATAAAATGAAATAGTGTTATCCAAGATGAATAAATTACTTTCTTGTATAAACTGAGATTTTTAAAGGTAAGTTCTCAATGCTAATCTTTTTTTTTTTTTTTTTAATTTTAAGAGTTTAGCCTCCTTTTTAAATAGTCCTTCACTTTCCTACTCTAAGCCATTTCTGAACTGGTACAATTGTCAGTTTTTAAAAAATTCTTTTTTAATGTCGCTTCCTTGACCCATAAAATGTAAAAATTGACTTCAGTTGACTTTAATTTTTTTTTATTAAAATCTTGCAGCATTTTAGTCAATTGTTAGCATATAATTTTCATAGCTAAATTTAAAACCTTAGACTTGAGTTTTTATCTTACCTCTCTGTGAAAACAGCTTAAAGGGCAAACTTATCTGGTTACACTTCAGTTTTACAGAAAGATCCTTTTCTTCCTTTCACTATCTAGACAGCCGAGAAAGTCAAGGGAACAATCAACAGACTGGTCTAAGAGAGCAGAAATTTGTCCAGTACACTGGAATTTGCTTCCTCCCTGTGTGAAAGATTATATTTATAGCACACAAAGTGATGTTGTGTAAAAAATGTGAAGGACAGGTGTTTACTCTGGCCTTGACCAAGGTGAGAATTTGAGATGGAAGAGTCAGGCTCTGTATGGGAGGTGTTTTAGAACTTGACCATTCTGTCAGTTTTGTTACCTATCATTGAAACTGAAAGCTAAGTGAGGGCGATGCAATTTCACAACTCATAATACAGCTCTAAAATCTTTTTGGTTGATGTATTTTAAGCAGTTGAATATATTTTCCATAAATTTTACTGCTTTCCATTTACCTTTGAATAGAAGCCAGTGAGGAGAAGTGTTTAGAAGGTTAGAAGAATAATATAATGAACTGTTAGAAAAGTCTTTTTGTGGCTTTCCTCAAGTGTGTGCTGGTAGAAAAATTACTGTAATTTGATAGTGAAAGGTTGGAAATGATTTTATTTACTATTTAGATGTAACACAAACGGGCTTTGCTTTTTGAATTCACAAGTTCAAAAACATTTAGTTATGCCTCACTAGCTCAATCTTTACTCATTATGCTTTACATTGATGGAATTAAATGCGACACATTGCAATGTTGGATCAGGCTGACAGTTCTAAAATACAGGGCTTGATTAAGTTCTGAAAAATATTAAAGATACTATACTGTTTAATGTCAGAAATGGAAATTTGTGATATCTTGTTTTTAGCCCAAAGTTGGTTCAATGGAAGAAAATATCGCAGTGATAGGGGAGAAAAAGAAAACAAAGAATACTTGATTTTAACTTGCTTATTGAAACCACAAAAGATTCTTTGGTTTTAAAACAGCAAATATTTTTTTCAAAGCTAGATCTTAGTGTTTGAACTGGTCATAACATGGCTAGTCCCCTACCAAGTGGCATTTCTAGTATGTGTGTTGGCCTGTGCCAGCAGTAAACACATGTTTATGGCCACTCATCCTTGAAGCATCTAGTTTTATCTTTTAGTTATCCAAGGACACATGTGGATAAAGGGCAGAGCTTCGTGATGTTTGCTGTAAAGTTCATGTGCTGAGAGAGGAAAGCCAACTTAATATAATTCTCATAATTTCTCGGGAATTCTTTGGAGTCGGTCCTCTGATCTTTTTGTGTGTGGATCTATACTGTTTTCTTCTGGTTTTCAATCAACGCTGTTATTGACTTGTTCTTTAGAGTTTATAAGAGCATGTTCTGTGGTTCAAAGTCACCTGTCATTTGTTTTACTGGTTAGGGATAGGGATTCGAAAGTTTAACTGGGGTTTCATTCTTAGCTCTACCAGTATGTGACTTTAGTTCCTTAATTTCTGTAAGTTTTAGTTTTCTTATGTATAAAATGGGTGTCCATTCATTCATTTGTTCATTCATTCAATAAATACTAAGTTTTTTCCATGTGCCGGGCCTGCTCTTGGTGTTGGGAAGCAAGCAATGAGCAAAGGTAGAGGAAGTCTCTGCTTTCATGGAGCCACATTCTACTGGGGGAAATGTAATGTAAATAGAAATCAAATATTTCACATGTGAATATATGTTAGATGGTGACAGTTGCCATAAACAAAAATGAAAAAAGGTCAGGGGTAAAGATTGGAAGGTGATTTCTGTTTCATGTGGGGGTAGACAGGTTAAGGCCTCTGTAATTATGTCACATGTAAGCAGAATAAATGAAGAGAGGAATAGCTGGGGACAGACGATTCAAGAAATGACAAGTCTAGCAGGCATTGCACAAGCTCTGAGGTTGGTGTGTTTGAGGGACAATGAGGAGGCCAGTGTGGCTGGAATAGAGTGAGGGGTGGGCAGAGCAGGCACGATAGTAGTGCCTGGCTTGTGGGGTGACTTAGGAAGTAACATATTTAATATGAACTTCACAAACATTAAAAGAATAAAACACTATAACAAGTGAGGTTTATTTGGGGGATACAAGAAGAGTTTAAAAG
Source organism: Galagoides demidoff (assembly GCA_963574575.1). Taxonomy (NCBI): domain Eukaryota; kingdom Metazoa; phylum Chordata; class Mammalia; order Primates; family Galagidae; genus Galagoides; species Galagoides demidoff. Next base: position 22,489 of record CAUYQV010101866.1, read on the forward strand.
TATGAAATTTATTAATGACATTCATCATCTTATTGAATATAAGTAGAAAACAATCATTTGAAAACAATCTTATAGAAAAGAGATTTGAGAAAATTCAGTATCTATTATTGATTTGTTAAAAAATACCTCAAAATATAATAGGCAAATATCTTTAGCAAGGTACAATATGTCCATCTTAACCCCCAAACCATCTTGGGCTTAAAAGGAAATTTCAGAACATTCCCATAAACATTATGGCTGAAATAAGTATGTCCATTATTTTCACTATTTATTAATGGTGTTTGGAATCACAAGCCTATGCAACTGGGTTAGAGAGGAAAAAAATAAAGTTACAAAGATATAAAATGAGAAAAGAGGCAAATGAATGTTATTTGCAAATAAAAGGACTATATGATGGGACTATCCAAGAGAATCAAATGAAAAACTAATTGTAAAGAATGAGATAATTGGCTAGGTAGGGTGGCTCCCGCCTATAATAGCACACTGGCAGACCAAAACCAAAGGATTTCTTGAGTTCAAGAGTTCGAGAACAGCCTGGGCAAGAGCAAGACCTTGTCTCTACTAAAAATAGAAAAATTAGCTGGGCACTGTGGTGCAGCCTGTATTCCCAGCTACTCAGGAGGCTGAGGCAGGAGAATTGTTTGAGCCCAGAAATTTGAGGTTGCAGTGACCTATGATGACACCACTGCACTCTACCTGAGGCGACAGAATAAGCTCTATCTCCAAAAGAAAAAAGAATGAACAAGATAATTTATAAATTTGATGCCTGTTTATCAAATAATGTCAGTGTCATAGCTTTCATATATAGAAACAATAACCAACTAGAGGATATAATGGAAATAAGATCATTAGCATTAAAAAGTTAAAATATATAAGAATAAACTTGAGAAGTAGTATGTAGGCTCAATATGAAAGTATTTAAAAATGCCCCCAAGGGACACAAAAAATAGGAAGGCCTGTCATATTCTTGGATATAAAGATGCCAGTTCTTCGTAAATTTGTCTGTATGTTTTATGTAATTCTAGTAAAAATAACAGGATTTTGGGGAAGGGGGAGTAAACAAGTTGATTCTGTGGTCATTTGGAAAAGCATGAAAGGATACATAGCTAGAATAATTCTGAAAAAGAGAAAGGCTACAATAATTGAAACGTTGGTATTATCAAATACCATATTTAGCATACAATAAAGATAGTACTTCAAATTAGTTGGAAAAGGATACTCTGTTCAATAAATAGCAGTGGGATAACCACATAGCTGTCTAGAGAAAAAGTGCCATTTGCAGTAATACCTCAAATGTTAAAGCAAAATCAATCTATAGTAAACAGAAATTTTTTAAAAAGCAACTTTCTGGAAGAACATGGGAAAATTATTTTATAATGTTGGGAGTACATGTGGCCTTTCTAAGTAAGACAGAGAACTGAGTAACCATAATGGAAGAGATCAATAAATTTGATTACATTTTTCAAAGAAGCCTCAGAAAATCTTTGATAAGATTAGGAATAAGAATATTGGGAGAAATAGTTGCTTCTTAAATCACAAAGAGAATAATTTTCCTAATAAAGAGCTTGCCCAGGTCCCTAAGAAAAGTTCCAACAACCTAGCAGAAAAATGGACAAGGGCTACAAATAACGTACAGGCAGGGAAATGACAGTGGCTTTTAAACACTTGGAAAGATGCTTAACTCCAGTCTTTATGAAGGATATGCACATTACAACTACACTGATGTATCATTTATCATGGTTAGATGGACAAAGAGTAAAAAGTTTTATAATTTTCTCTGTAGAGACCATGAGTGCCAAACTGTAATAGTCTATTCATTGGGTAGTTGGGCAACAATCTATAATATGAAAACTCTCATATTCCTTCAACTAGGGATTTCAGTTTCAAAAATTTATTCTAGATACAAATACATAGTCCTGAATATACATACTATGAATATGCTTGGCATATACTGTACATATAATATACATAAGAAAATGATTTATGTCTGAAGATACTCATTGTAGTAGCATTTATAATGATTAAAGATTGGGAACAACCTAATTTTCATAATGGGACACTGAATATATTCATTATGTTACAGCTGTATGTTAGAAACCATGCATTCATAAAAAATACTAACAGATCTCTTTATGTACCAATTTGGGAAAAGTGCCAATATATGTAGTTTGGTGAAAAATGCTAGGTGATGAACAGCATGTATAAGACATTTATCTGCGTAAATGGCTACATAACAAAATTGCTCTGTTTATGTGTGAATTGATATAGCTTCTGGGGAGATAGTGTGGTGGCTGAAGACACGTACAGGCTCTTCCCAGAAAACATCTACATGTTGTGCCTGCCTTGCCCTTGGCAGTTATCACACGTTAGTGGTGTGTGTTATTTTCATCGTAGAACCAGGGTTTCTTTGCCTCATGAGTTTATTTTTAACAGTTGTGTCTAGGAGAGGAAATCCATCTCACTATAAATAGTGCTTAGGGTGTTATACTCAGGATTTTTCTTTCAGAACGCTACACATGTATGTGCTTCCTGAAGTATGTTTTTGGAGGATGTCAGTGCAAGCTCTGCAAACCAAAGATGACAAATAATACAGGGAAACATTGTGCTAAACAAAACAAAGCAGGCTTCCTCCTCAGTCTAGGTCTTCTTAGAGCCTCAATACACAAAATATGCTTGTGAGGGACATTTAGAATGTTGTATGACTCAAATTTATTTGATTACTGAACCTAAACCCATGACTACTTTTGTAGTAGTTGTCACTTTAATGCTTGAATCTGGTTTTGTTTGCCTTCCTTATACATTTTAATAAATTGGTATTCTTGGTGTATTTCTAAAATGCATGTGTTCTCTGGTGACGTTCTCCCCCTTTGATGTACTCCTGTACAGTAATTCGTTCTGTAGTTGGGACACTTTAAAAGTCACCCAAATTACACTGTATTTCTTTGGTAACAAAGAGAATTCTACATAATTAATGTGAAATCTCAGGGAATGATTAAATGGACATTGAAGATTGAAGCTTTATTTGATTCAACTTTCTCCAAAGCTTTACATGGTTGCTGTTTAGGGAGAGGAATCAAATCAACTCAGTGGACTGATTTTTGAGGAATTGTGAGCTCGAAGTGGAGGAGACAGCATTACTGTGTGAGTTAGAAGATAGGGCTTCTACCTCTGTCTTAATATTGTACCAACTACTTAATTTTGAACAAGTCACTCATCCTTCCTGCATTTCGGTTTATCATCTGTAAAATTTCAAGGATTGGATTTAGGTGATCGTATGGGTCCACTCATTGCAAAACTCTAAGTTATTATTAGTGTGCTGAGTGGAATCAGTGAAGATTGTGGGCCTGTGTAGAATATTTTATTCTATGCAGGTGTCCACATGTGAATATAATGTGTTACCTGTCTCAGTTCAGTCTTTTTGGAGAATGAAATTATTCAATAATTAGCTCATAGCTTCATATATTTGAAAACTGTTAAATTGTTTGAGACTTCTTTCTTTATTGGTTGATTTAATTACCCTCCTGGAAAGTGCTTGATTCTATCGCAGATCAGTTAGTACAATGCTGTGGATAATGAAGACCTCTTATATAAATGCCCTTGTATTTGTTTCTCTGATGCACAGAAAAATCATGAAGTAGTTATTAATTATCCACCCCCCTCAAAGTGTTCATTTCGTGGCTTTGTGCATTCTGCCTATTAGCATGTTTCTGAACTTGACACAGTAGAGGTTTGAATATACTGAATTTATGCCATCTGGAAATGAGCTTTTAAATTTTGTTCCTCTGTTGAAATTAGGGATGTGACATAGCTATTACACAGAAGGACTATGAGCCTGAATTTGATTTTATTATGTGGAGGTAAAATGTTTTGTTAGAAGGAAAGTACTTGCTCGGGGAGAAATTTGAGTATGACTGAATTGTTAACTGCCAACTCCCCTACCCCTTTGGGCAGGAGACATATTTTGTTTTTAAATGAGATGACAACCAAGAGAATGATCAAGACTCAGTGAATTTTAAGAGAGCTCTTTCAATTTACTTGAATTCCATTTAACCTTGCTTTGGATGTCGTTCTGTGCATTACTGTCAAAGAACTCGGCTTCCTTTGAAGTCACCAAGCATTGCTGCTGACGGAATCATAATGGTAAAATATAAGAGTGGGTCTGAGCAAAAAGCCCTTAACTGATACACAGCAGTGCCGCCTTACCTAAGTAAGGGCATATGTGTGTGAGTGCCTAAAATTGGAGAGTCTAAGGGAGGATATATGATAATGGACACTGAGATAGGAGAAGTATTTCTCATGAATTAGGGATGCCCTTTCATAATTCACGATCTGCAAAATGAGGGAAGGCTTGAAATCACCTGAAAAGCATATGGAAGCAATCTGTAATTCTTAAGAGGCAACAGTAGAGCTTGTATCTCGCCAGTACATGATGATAAAACTGTTCATGTGGGTTATGGAAGAAATAGAATTCTGGTACTTGAAAAACCTCTTGTAATTAAATGCCCAGGGATTTTGATTATGAGGTGATACTACTAGTTCCAGATACTTAATGATTAATTGATTAGAGTGAGGAAGGCTGATTTCAGGGTATTGAGGAAATTTGAATATGAACAATTTATTTGAACGTAAAATGTTATCCTTAACTTTTCCTATTCTTCTCTTGCCTGGTCACTACCACTACTGTGCCAGTTTTGAAGTCAGGTCACATTGTGTATCCCCCGCCCCCTAGCTTTTTTTCCTTTAATGAAAATATTTGTTATAAGAAAAGGTATTATATTCTAAGCTTTTGAAACCACCTGTAAGTTAAACACACACACACGTACCCTCTTGTAGAGGCTTCTGGGGAGATAGCTTTTATTATGTTGGAGTATTGCAGAAAAATGATTACATCAATGCGTGGCTCATCCTTTGGGGCTTGAGAGATCCTTGCTATATAGAGAACTTGAAAAGGCATGTTTGTTGTGTAAGATTCTGACTTAAATTGCTCAACCTTCGTCCATCTAATGATTGGGAAATATTTTACCTGATATTTATAACTCTGTGCATCTTGTTTTTGCTTTTTGCACAAGTAGTTATAATTACAGCATTGTAATCTTATTTTTCTTTCTTCTTTATATTGTAAATTACATTTATGTTTTTCTATTTTATTATAAATTATATAATTTTTGATTATTTTATTTCTTCTTCCAGTTTTATTTTAGCTTCTGCCTTTTGTATTGCTAAGTGTTAGTCTTTTTAGGTGTGTTATTGCTGTCTTGGACATCTCTAGCTTTTGTTCTGTAAGAGGGCTGACAGGTATGCAGACTCATTCTAGAAAAAGTGCTACATCCCTCATTGCTAAATAAAACTACAGTCACCTTGAAATACTACCCCTTGGGAAGCTATGCACCTAGTCTGCCTTTCAAAGCAATTTTATTTTTATTTATTTATTTATTTTTGAGACAGAGCCTCAAGCTGTCACCCTGGGTAGAGTGCTGTGGCATCACAGCTCACAGCAACCTCCAACTCCTGGGCTCAAGCGAATCTCCTGCCTCCTCCTCCCAAGTAGCTAGGACTATAGGCGCCCACCACACACCTGGCTATTTTTTGGTTGCAGCCATCATTGTTGTTTGGTGGGCCCAGGCTGGATTCGAACCCACCAGCTCAGGTGTATGTGGCTGGTGCCTTAGCCGTTTGAGCCACAGGCGCCAAGCCTCAAAGCAATTTTAGAATGCTTTTTCTGGAATAACCATCAGAGCAGTCACCATATGAAGTCTGACAATTAGATTCATGAACTTACGTTGGCAGCACTGGGCAAACAACTCAGTAAGGTTTCATAACCTTTGTAATCAGTGTCTCACAGCGGTGTTCTTGTTGACTGTGTGGCAGTGTCTTGTTGAGTGGTCTTCATTATTGTTGTTGCATATTTTGTGTGCCATATGATGACAGCTCTGATGAGATGGTCCTTCCAGAAAAAGAGTTCCAGAATTGCTATGACAGGTGGACTAGGCATTAGTGTCAGTGAATAGTTTCTCAAGGGGAGTACTTTGAGGTGACCGTACTGATATTTAGCAATGAGGTATGTAGCACTTTTTTTAGGATGAGTTCGTCGAACTTAATTGTCAGATCTTATGTATTTCTTCCAGGTAGAATAATTCCCCAGTCTGCTTCTCTTCAAACTCATTTTTTCTGGTTGTATCATAGAGATTAACCCATACCTTTGTGTTATAAAATTAAGCTTGCTGGTTTGGCCTGATGATGGCATATACATGTCTAAAACCAAAGTGGGCTTTGCTTATGGGATGGAAAAAACCTGAACTTTCAGGTATCACTAGGTACCAGGAATATTTGGGAGTATTGTACATTTTTGAAAGTTGTTTATAAAAGTTGTTTGTGAGTCTTTGTTATTTCATATTATATTATCTGTTATTATTATCTTAATATAATGCTGTTGGTCTAAGGATGTGGATTTATTTAGTTTCACATATTTTTCTTCTCCCAAGGAAATATACAATTACTTGACATCTCTTAGAAGATGGAAGAATCCCTCTCTGTTCTCTGTTACTCAGCAGGAGTTTCTCAATTTTGGCTAGTGTTCAGATTTCCAAATAAAGATTTGCTGTTTGCTTATTTATTTACTTATTCTGAGGTAAAGACAAAAGCAGTCTGAGGAGAACCTGCTCAGTGTACAACAAATAGTGGTAAATTGGAGGGGAGGGAAAACATTGAGAAACTTAGATTGAAATTTGAAGTTTATTAATGACTGTGGGACACATTTTATTCCTTTCTGTAGATTTTGAAAGTCTTCTGGAGGTTTCCAGCAGAGCCAAATGTTGGAGAAATCTTTTCCACTCCTCCGAAGTGTGAAGTGAGCAAATACCAGCCCAGCAGTAGGCTATTGAAGAGAGCAATCACAGGTAATGTCTTCTTTTCTTATTACTATTGATATGTGTTCAGTAATGTTCAATAATACATTTTTTTAAAACAAGTGCACTTCACCTTACACATCCAAGTGAACATTATCTTGTTTAAAATGATCTTTTTGAGAAGCTACACTACTCTATCCTCTACTCAAAGCATTTAAAAAGTCATCTGTTAGAAACTGCATCTTGATAACATTCTCTTAAGCATCTTCCTCTCTGTATTTGGGAAATAGACTGACTTCATTTACAGCTTGGATGATGAATCTGGGGTATTTAATTTTGATTAAAAACAAGAAGGTGGGGCACAGTTAGCTGAGGTCTGTAATCCTAGCACTCTAGGAGGTAAGGCAGGAGGATTGTTTGAGCTCAAGACAGCAGCCTGAGCAAGAATATGACCCTGTCTATACAAAAAATAGAACAAATAAATGGGGTGCAGTGGTGCATGATGATAGTCAACAGCTACTTGGGAGGCTAAGACAGGAGGATCACTCTTGCCCAGGAAAGGTGAGGCTACAGTGAGCTTTCATGATGCTGTTAGGCTGTAGCCTGGGCAACAGAGTGGGATCCTATCTAAAAAGAAACGAACTGAAAGAACAATAATAAGGAAAACGGTTTTTCTTTTTGTAATTTGTGTGTGTTTGAAGGCTTATACACTTTATAGAAAATTAATTCTAAGAAGAAATTACTCTGAGTTTCAAACAATGGTAGTATTGTTAAAATAATTGGTCAGGCTTCATAGTTTACAGAGAAGCCATACATTATTTATTTGCTATATAAACATTGGTATTCTTATTAAAACCAGTCAACAATCAGTCAGTCTCTCAGTTAGAAAGGTTCCTGTATTAATCAGATTAAAGAAAATGAGCTAAATTTTCTTATAAAGAAGTGGTTCTCAACCTGTGGGTTGCGACCCATAGGAAATGTATTAAAGGGCCCCAGCATTAGGAAGGTTAAGAACCACTGTTATAAAATATATACCTCTATTTGTCTCTTATAAATGATCCCCTGGGGATGTGTTTTGCAGTGTTTCTCATAATGTTATTATGGTCCTTGTTAAAAATACATCATATGTCTAGGCCCCAAACTAGTGTATCAGAATCAGAATGACTTGGGCAGGGCTTGAGAGTCTGCATTTTACAAGTGTCACCAAAGATTGCCATGCCGTTGCAGTAAAATCAGACCTCTCCTTTATTACTTAATCTTTACATATGTGTGTGTGTGTATACTGGGGGTGCCAAAAAATGCATACACATTATAAGAGATGTTATCTATGTACTATATATTATATTACGTATGTACTTTGAGCACCTCTTGTAATTGCAGAAGTCAAATGTGACTTGTATTTATTTTTGTTATTGGCATCTATTGAGTATTACAATTTTTATGCAGTCTTTTCCTTAAAATTTGTATACTTTTTTTGGCACTCTCTGTATACACATACACACACATATTTTAGTTCCAGTTGCTGTAGAGTTATTTACTTGATTTTGGCTTTGAATAAAACAATGCCAATGTTTTGGGGATACTATTTTGACACAGGGTTTTGTTCTCAAGTAGCTTGTTATTAGCTCAAATTGAGAATGTAATTGAACAATTGAATAAAACTTTAAATTTTATGTCTAAATTTGAAATGAATGTATTTTTCCTTGGATACAAATGAATAAATCTACTTTTGACACCTAGATGCCAAATACTAAATTTTGTTAAATATTTGCTTTTTAAATATCCTAATAAGTTGAACCTCAGGTATGTTAATCAAGTCGAGCATAAAGAGAAATGGGTAGGCACTGGAACCCCCTGGGGTCTATGCTGAGCTGCACATAGCATCCAGCCCAGCATTTTCCAGTAAATACCATGCTGAAATTTTTGGTACAATTTATGGTTCAAACAGACAAAATGCTTTTCTTTCTGGAAACCTGAGATTTTGTGAAAGTCTTTGAATCCTGTAAATGAAAGGAAATTTTAACATGAAATGAAGCAGTGGCTTTTGATAAGAAGTTATTTTCATTACATTCTTGTAATTCCGTGTACATTCTTTAATAATTATTCCTATAAACTTAATTAATTTTATAGAATATAAGCTTTTTGTATATGGAATTTTCTTTTAGATATTTTCATTTCTACAAAAAATTATGCCTTTATTTTAAATGCTATACATATATAAAATAAAAGTTTGTGTGTATTAGTATTGAAAGATAATATATTTTTAGTGAGAAAAAATGTGACTATGGGTTTGTTAGTTAAAGCTATTAAGATCAAATGCTTGTTTCTTTTTTAAAATATATAATTTATGTGTATGAAATATTCCATTAAGTTTATATTTCAGAAATTGTAGCAAAATACATGTAACAGAGAATTTACCATCTTGACTATTTTCAAGTGTATATGCAGTTCAGTGGGATTATGGAAATTCACATTATTGTGCAAGTATCAACCACCATCTATCTCCAGAACTCGTTTCTTTTTGCAAATCTGAAACTTTATACCAATTGAACAAAAACTCCCCATTTTCCCCTCCTCTTAATCTTTGGTAACCACACCATTCTACTTTCTATCTGTATGAATTTCACTACTCTAGATTGTCTTATATACGATTTGTCTTTTTGACTGACTTTTTTACTTAGCATATGTCCTCAATTCTCATCCATATTATTACATCGTGTGTCATAATTTCTTTCCTTTTAAAGGCTGAATAATATTTTATTGTAAGTATATGTCATTTTGTTTGTCCATTCATTCATTCATGGGTTGCTTGACTGTTGGAAATAATGTGACTGTGTATATGGGTGTACACATATCTCTTTAAGCCTCTACTTTCTCTTCTTTTGGGTATGTATCTGCAAGTAGAATTGTTAGATCATAGGATAATTCTGTGTGTAATTTTTTTAGGAATCATAATGTTTTCCATAATGGCTATACCATTTTACGTTCCCACCAGCATTGCACAAGAGTTCCAGTTTCTCCACATCTTTGCCAGCTCTTGCTATTTTATGTGTAGCCATCCTGATGGTATAAAGTGGTATCTTGTGGTTTTGATTTGCATTTCCCTAATGATTAATGATGTTGAGCATCTTTTCATATTCTTTTTGGCCATTTGTCTGTCGTCTTTGGAGAGGTGTCTGTTCAGGTCCTTTGCTGTTTTAAAATTATTTAAAACGGATTATTTGTCTTTTTATTATTGAGTTCTCTGTTTATCTGGATGTTGTTCAGATGTAGGGTTTGCAAATATCTTCTCCCGTTTTGTGGGTTGCCTTTTCAATCTATTTATTGATTATGTCCAGTGACGCCCAGAAGTTTTAAATTTTGATCTATTCCAATTTATTTATTTTTACTTTTGTTGTCTGCACTTTCGGCATCATACTCAAGAAATCTTTGCCAACCCCAGTATCATGAAGCTTTTTTCTTCTAAGACTTTTGCAGTTTTAGTTTTTATGGTTATGAGAACTTTGATCCATTTTCAATTAATTTTTATATATAAGGTAAGGGTTCATCTTAATTCTTTTGCAATACTGCTAAAGAGAAGTTTATATTTTTAAAGAGTTTAGAATAAGGAAAAGAGAAGTAGACAATAATAAATAACTGTGTTATAACTATGTAGAGGTTGCCATAAAGTCCCATTTCTAATTAAGGTATTTCAGAAACAAAAAGAGTATTGCATAAATTTGACACTTGGCTTAGACTGAGATTTAATAATTGTAACTATGCATAGAGCCTGTGTTTAAGTTTTATGTTAGTCACTTAGTGGATAAGGGTTTTTATTTTATTAAGTCATAAACCCATAGATCATTAATGGATACATTAATGCATTTTTGGGGTACAGCGTGCTGATTTCATATAGAATTAGGAGTGCTTACATCATACTGGTTAATATATACTTCATCTTGTTACTTAATTATTGTGTTAAGTCATTTATACTCTATACTTAATAGATCCAACATGTACCCTTGCATTATGCACTATAGGCGTGATCCCACCATTCACCCTCCCTCGATTTGCTCCCCTCCCCCATCCTCCCTTCCTTCTTCCTTCATCCTGGGCCTTAGTTGTGATATATTCTTCATGTGAAAGTTTGAGTGATTATAAATTGGTTTCATAATAACCAATAACTGAGTACATTGGATATTTTTTCTTTCATTCTTTTCTTTCATTTCTTTTCATTCTTAGGATACGTTACTAAGTAGGGTATGTTCCAGCTCCATCCATGTAAATGTAAAAGAGGTAAAGTCTCCATCTTTTTTAAGGCTGCATAATACTCCATGGTCTACCACAATTTATTAATTCATTCGTGGGTCAATGAGCACTTGGGCTTCTTCCATGAGTTGACTATTATGAATTGAGCTGCAATGAACAATCTGGTGCAAATATCTTTGTTGTAAAGTGATTTTTGGTCTTTTGGATATATACCTAGTAGAGGAATTGCAGGATCAAACGGCAGGTCTACTTTTAGATCCCTGAGTATTCTCCATACTTCTTTCCAAAGGGACGTATTAGCTTACACTCCCACCAGCAGTGCAGAAGTATTCCCTTTTCTCCACTGGATAAGGGTTTTTAAATTTGGGATCTGATGCACTCTGAGTTTTTTTTTTTTTGAGACTGACTTTCATTATGTCGCCCTCGGTAGAGTGTTGTGGCATCACAGCTCACAGCAGTCTCCAACTCTTGGGCTTAAGTGATTCCCTTGCCTTAGCCTTCCAAGTAGCTGGGACTATAGGTGCCCACCACAACGCCTGGCTATTTTTTGTTGCAGTTGTCATTGTTGTTTTAGCTGGCCTGGGTTGTGTTCGAACCCTCCAGCCTTGGTGTATGTGGCTGGTGCTGTAACCACTGTCTTACAGGAGCAGAGCCAAACTCTGAGTTTTGATCTTAAGGTGTGTGTGTGTGTGTTTTAGGGCTTTTCCAAGTTAACTCTGACCAATGAGAAGTCCTCTCAGATTTTAGAGAGCTTTAATTTTAATGTCCTAAGCAGAATCAATACTTTTATTCTAAAAAATAGCCACTAATGAATCATGGGAAAAGTCTTTTTGAACCAGGGACCTGACCTGTCTGTATAGCAAAAGTTGTTGGGGAACCTGTTCTTGCCTCTTAGGTCCAGAAAGCAGTAGGTGTGTTTATGGAAGATATTTATATCAGTTTTGAAAAGGTCAAAAACCAAATATTGTGCTTTAGATGTGAGATTGTTTTAAGGTAGGCAGGAGTGTGCTGTGGTATATAGATTATAAAAGCAAACACGTAACTAAGGAAAAAGCCTGGGCACGGTACTAAGAAGATAGAGGGAGCAGCTTTTATAGTTACAGGACTAATTTGATAGTGAAAGCCTCCAACACTTAGGAGTATTACTTCCGTCAGAGGAAATGATAGCAAAAAGGGGTGTGAAAGTGATCTCTCTAGGGTTGAAGACAGTATGGTATAAAACGTGTATGATAGTCCTGAGGAAATACTGTCAGTGGAATTCATCCTTTATGAATTTTGGATGTGTTCTCAGAACAGTCAGACAAATAGCGGGCAGATAGAGGCAATTACAGATATTCTGAGCTGTTGAGTGAATTGTACATTTGAATATACTATTTCAGGGTTAAGAGCGGTCTATCTGAGAAAAGAATAGCAGTTATATAACAGCCTTAGAATGCTGTCCTTTCCAGTGTAATGCTGGGAATGTCTAGTCATGCAGATTTGGGTTGGTGAGTGAGAATGTTTCTCTGTGTCTTCCCAGGCTTCGTATCAGACCAGTGGGAAGACATTTTCAAAGGTAGTTTTAAATAAAAATCTAGCTTCAAGACTGATTTGAGGCTCGGTGCCTGTGGCTCAATCGGCTAAGGCACCAGCCACGTACACCTAAGGTGGCGGGTTCGAATCCCCAGCCCGGGCCCACCAAACAACAATGATGGCTGCAACCAAAAAATGGCCAGGCGTTGTGGCGGGCGCCTGTGGTCTCAGCTACTTGGGAGGCGGAGGCAGGAGACTCGCTTGAGCCCAGGAGTTGGAGGTTGCTATGAGCTGTGATGCCATGGCTCTACCCAGGGGGATAGCTTGAGGCTCCGTCTCTAAATAAATAAATAAATAAATAAATAAATAAATAAATAAATAAAATAAGTTTATGAGCTGAGTGCAGTGGCTCATGCCTGTAATCCCAGCACTCTGGGAGGCCAAGGAGGGTACATTGCCTGAGCTCACGAATTCAAGACCAGCCTGAGCCAGAGTGAGACCCTCTAAAAATAGTCTGGCGTTGTGGCAGGCATCTGTAATCCCAACTATTTGGGAGACTGAGACAAGAGAATTGCTTAAGACCAAGAGCTGTGAGCTGTGACACCATGGCACTCTACCCAGAATGACAAAGTGAGATTCTGTCTCAAAAAAGAAAAAAAAATCAGTTTTGAAAAAGAAGCTACATTGTAGTTTGGGGCCAAGAAAAGGAGAGAAGAGCTTACTGAGCAAGTTCCTGACTCTAGGTTCACCTAATTGGGCAATCCACACACCCCTGGTTTCCACCATTCTAGATGTAGTTATGCATTTTGAAAACAGTGTTTGGAATTCCATTTTACTAATTCCTGATAAAATTATTGTTTGGGGTTTTTATTTTTAGTTTTGTTTTTAAAGAGATAGGTTCTCACTGTGTTGCCCAGGCTGGAGTGCAGTGATCCAATCATAGCTTACTGTAGCTTCAAACTCCTGGGCTCAAGGGATACTCCCACCTCCATCTCTGAGCAGTTTAGGATTACAGGTGCATGCCATTACACCCAGCTAGAGTGTGTGTATGCCTAGAGAGAGAGATGGAGTCTGGGTCAGGTTATATTGCATAGACTGTTCTCCCAAAATGCTGGGATTACATGCCCAGCTCTGTCTTATAATGTAAAGGAAATACCACTGACCCTCCAATGGATGTAAGATGTGTGGAGTTATTGTTCTCTTTGGTGGAAACAGATTTTCCTAAATGCAGCCAGATATTTGCTTCAACAGCAATAAAGACAACTATCTCAGGCAGTGCCTGGGGCTCAGTGGGTAGGGCACCAGCCCCATATACCAAGGGTGGTGGGTTCAAACCCAGCCCCCACCAAATTGCAACAAAAAAATAGCTGGGCATTGTGGCAGGCACCTGTAGTCCCAGCTACTTGGGAGGCTGAGGCCAGAGAATCACCTAAGCCCAGGAGTTGGAGGTTGCTGTGAGTTGTGTGACACCATAGCACTCTACCGAGGGCGACAAAGTAAGACTGTCTCTACCAAAAAAAAAAAAAGACAACTATCTCAGGCCCGGTGTGGTTGCTCATGCCTATAATCCTAACACTCTGGAAGACTGAGGCTGATAGACAGCTTGAACTCACAAGTTTGAGACCTCATGCCTGAGCAAAAGCTAGACCTTGCCTCTACTAAAAATAGAAAAATTGAGGCAAGAGGATCACTCGAGCCCAAGAGTTGGAGATTGCTATGAACTACGATGCCACAGCACTCTATCCAGGGCAACAGCTTGAGACTCTGTCTCAAAAAAAAAAAACAGAGAGAATACTGAGTAATCCTTAAAACGTTTTCAAATAAAATTGCCAAATTTTGGCTTGGCACCCATTGCTCAGTGGTTAGGGCACCAGCCACATACACCAAGGCAGGCAGGTTTAAACTCACCCGGGCCTGTTAAACAATGATGACAACTGCAACAAAAAAATAGCCAGGCGTTGTAGAGAGTGCCTATAGTCCCAGCTACTTAGGGGGGTGCCACAAGAGAGGCACCTAAACTCGCTTAGGCCAGTTTGAGGCTGCTGTGAGCTGTGATGCCATGGTACTCTACTGAGGGTGACATAGTGAGACCATCTCCCCCCCAAAAAAAAAAATTGCCACATTTCAATCTGAAAATAAAACCAAGGTAATATAACTACTCTATAGGATG
>CAUYQV010101867.1:0-14436 GCA_963574575.1 Galagoides demidoff
CATTTTTAACTTATTTTTTTGAGGCGGAGTATCACTCTGTCATCCTGGGGTTGAGTGCTATTGCGTCATAGCTCACAGCAGCCTCAAACTGTTGGACTCAAGAGGTCTCCTGCCCCAGCCTCCTAAGTAGCTGGGACTACAAGTGCCTGCCACAACACCCAGCTAGTTTTTCTATTTATGGTGGGGGATGGGGGTCTCTTGCTGAGACCGTTTGAATTTCTGAGCTCAGGTGATGCACCTGCCTTGGCCTCCCAGAGAGCTAAGATTATAGGCATGAACCACCACTCTGGGCCTTTTGAATCTTAATTTGGCCTGATGGAATTATTATTATTATTTATTATTTTGCAGTTTTTGGCCAGGGCTGGGTTTGAACCCACCACCTCCAGCATGTGGGGCCGGTGCTCTCCTCCTTTGAGCCAAAGGCGCCACCCTGACGAAACTTTCTTGGTCATGGAGAATTGGTGTGTACTTTGGCACTCCAAAACATGGGCTTGCCTCGCTAAGGGTCTTGGCAAACTTCCACTCTTCTTTGCTTTTATTCATCAGTAAGCTCTTTTGTAACCATTTTTGCACACACCCCTCTCAGCCAAGATTTTCAAGATTTTCCTGTTTCTCTGTGAATGTTTCCTTGGTCTCCTGTGTTTCTTATAGTCAGCTGATGATTTTGATGTACAATTCAACAATTTTTTTGCAATGTTTTCATCAGTTCTGTTCATTATTGGCCTCCCTGACCTCTTTTTATCAGGGAAGCTTTCTCTCCTCTCAGAATCCATTTGTTCACTGCCATTTTCTACATGGCATTGTCCCCGTAAACTTGTACAAACATGCCCCTGATTTCATTCCCACCTTTGTCAAAGTTTAACAGGAAATTTAGCAATGTTACAAAACATGCAACACTAATATAATTTCTTCTCAGCAAGACACGGCCACAGATGGACATGAACACACCTGGGAGACACTGATACACTTTACCGAAGCTGAGCATGGTGGCTCGTGCCTATAATTGTAGCACTTTGGGAGTCTCGGGTAGGTTGCTCGAGCTCAGGTGTTCAAGACTAGCGTAGAGACAGAGTGAGACCCTGTCTCTACTAAAAATGGAAAAATTAGCCAAGTGAGATGAAGCACACCTGTAGTCCTAACTATTTGGGAGGCCGAGGCAATAAGATTGCTTGAGCCCAGGAGTTTCAGGTGCTATGAGCTATGATGCCATGGCACTCTACCCAAGGTGACAGAGTGAGACATTGTCTCAAAAAAAAAAAAAAAAGAAAAAGAAAAAGAAAATGAGTCAAACATGGTGATAGGCGCCTGGAGTCCCAGCTACTCAGGTGGCTGAGGCAGGAGGATCACTTGAGCCCTGTGAGCTGTGATACCGGGGCATTCTACCCAGGCCCATCTCACCTGATGGGCACATTGTGAGGGTGCCCTTCATCCAGCACAACCCTGGATGAAGGGCTGAACTTTACCTTAGAAACATAAGCAATGTAACCTAAGCAATGTAATCTGTGTCAGGGTCCCACCTTGAGAGCAGCATCGGCTGAGACCTGTGGAAACTGAAGAAATCTAGAGTTAGAAGCAACCCTAAAGAAAGACAGGAGACATAGAGTAGAATTAAAAGTGGGCGCTCAGGGGTCCATTGCCCATCCTAGGATTCTGGCAATGACCCAGAGTGTTTGCTCCACTCTGATTTTATTAAAGTCTATTTGCCCAAGGGTAAGATGAGGGAGGGAACAAAGATGTCAGCGGTTTCTTGGATTGATCATATCAGCTCCTATTGTTACTATTATTAACCTTAAGGATATCCTTCAATAATCTGAAATCTGAGCCTTATATTGGGAGAGCCTCCTGGTTGAGGTCACACACAAGGATTTCTAGGGAGGTGTTAAGCTCCACTAGTTCTCTGTGGAGTAAAATGCACTGACGTTAATCTCTGAGGGGTGGGTGGGAGGCAGGCATTTTCATCCCATCACCACCACAGAGGATTTTCCTCTGCAATAAGGGATATAAGCTCTTCTGCCCATCTCAGAGCTCCAGCTACTCCCTTGGTCTCTGCCCCAGGCAAATACAATGGGTATCTGCTTTGCCTGTTTAATGGGCAGGAAACACCCTAGAAGATGTATCTTTTGCTAGGACATTGTCATAGTCTCTTCTATGACCATTATTCCCTCAGAGTGATCACAGACCCTGCAGGGTGTTTGTAAGCTGTATCCTTAACAGGCTAGAAATTCAGAAAAGGCAAGAATGGCTAGCTTAAAGGTAAACTAGCTGACTTTTCTTTGTTCCTACTCACTCAGCTTTCTTTTCAGTTTTCTTCTTTTTCTGGAGAAAGAAAGAACGGGTCTTTAGTCCCCATGCCCCCAGCAATGTGTACCCTCAAATAATATAAATTTTAAAAAATGTAAAGAAAGAAAAGAGAAAGAAACCTTACCAAGTTGTTTGTACAATGCTGCTGATGTAAGCACATGGTGGCAAGTTTGCAGACTTAATTGTCAGACCTTGTACATTTATGTAATCAAGCATGTGACGTCACAGCTCACAGCTACCTCCAACTCGTGGGCTTAAGTGATTCTCTTGCCTCAGCTTCCCAAGTAGCTGGGACTATAGGCACCTGCCACAATGCCCGGCTACTTTTTGTTGCAGTTGTCATTATTTAGCAGGCCCTGGCAGGGCTGGAACCCACCGGCCTCGGTGTATGTGGCAATACCGTATGCTTTTGCCGGTAAAATACATAAATCAAAATCAATCAAAATGTTAATAATGAGTTATTTAGTTTTGTTAACAATGCGTCTTCATAATGGTTTGTATGAATGTCTCTAACATGAAAGCAATGTTAATAAAAGATAACCAAAGAAAAGAAAAAAATTGATAGCCAGCAGTCTAATGATTTATAATATTTGTGTTCATAAACCTTTGTAATAAGTTTCTGGCAGTTACCAAATTATTGGCTTCTTTATTCTTCTGTACATGCGAGAAAAGGAAAGCCTTTGAATGAAGACTCTGCAGAAGACCCAGTGTTAGTCCCTGTTTTCTTCTTTCATATTACAAAGAAATTTCTTCTTTCAAAGTACAAAGAAATTAGAAATAATTTCATCTGCCAGCCATTACTAAAACCTGTTTTAATTTGTTCATATTCTTTCTTTTGGTATTGGTATCAAGGAAGTTTAATTCTAGATGATGATTTTCTTCTTTAACATTAAAGAATTACATTAAGCAAATTAAAAATATCTTTTACTTAACGAAATGGAACTTGTAGTATATAACAGGATAACTTTTAATCTCCACTATTTATATAGGGACCATCTGTTAGAATTTCTGTTGGTGGTGAAAGTATTAACCATGTAGTTTTTTTCATGGCTGCTTACACAGCTGATTTAAACCAAACAATGAACAAAAACTTGCTCAGTGAGAATGATATCATACATGAGTCTCTGTAAACACATCATTATTCATCTCATTTTACAGAAGAAATTAAGAATGCAAAAATAATGGACATTAACCTCACTTACAAATTGTTGTTCATTCCAAAATGCTAGAAATCATATGTTATGATGTCACTTTCATGAAGTATAATCATAGACTTTTTTTTTTTGAGACAGAGCGTCAAGCTGTCACCCAGGGTAGAGTGCTGTGACGTCACAGCTCACAGCAACCTCCAACTCCTGGGCTTAAGCGATTCTCTTGCCTCCGCCTCCCAAGTAGCTGGGACTACAGGCGCCCGCCACAGTACCCGACTATTTTTTGGTTGTAGTTGTCATTGTTGTTTGGCAGGCCTAGGCTGGACTCCGACCCTCCAGCTCTGGTTTATGTGGCTGGTGCCTTAGCCACTTGAGTTATAGGCACCAAGCCCATAAACTTTTATATGTGTTTTAAAATGGATGTCTTTGTGTTTAAGTATGTTTCATGTTTTTCTGCAGATATCTAGAACTAATTAGAAATTTCCCATGGTAGAAAAAAGAATGTATCCCAGAATAAAATTTTCCATACATGTGTATGTTTAAAATTTTAGCTTCTTTGATTTGCGTATTTGAATAGAAGAACCTTGGTTTTTGGTTAGGCTTTATAAAGACTAAATGACCAATTTTAGCAGAGTACTTCAACACTAATTTTTAAAAAAAATAATGTATGGCTCGGCGCCTGTGGCTCAAGCTGCTGAGGTGCCAGCCACATACACCCAAGATGGCAGGTTTGAATCCCCAGCCCAGGCCCGCCAAACAACAATGATGGCTGCAACCAAAAAATGTCCGGGCGTTGTGGCAGGTGCCTGTGGTCCCAGCTAGGGAGGCGGAGGCAGGAGACTCGCTTGAGCCCAGGAGTTGGACGTTGCTATGAGCTGTGATGCCATGGCACTCTACCCAGGGGGATAGCTTGAGCCTCCGTCTCAAAAAAAAAAAAAAAGAAAAAAAAGGATGTAAGCAGTGTGAAATTATGGAAAAAGTATAAGACTACATATAATTAGAAGACTGAAATTCAAATGTGCCTCTGCCTCTTAATAATTTTACCTCTGGCAAAGATTTATGTGTTCTGCGTATCTCTTCCTCAATCTGCACAGTAATGACACCTGCTTTGCCTGTCGGACATTTTGCTGTGAAATGCAATGAGATAACATATGGGAAAGGAGCATGTACATACTCCTTGAATAAAATGACGTGATAGGTTTTTGCTTCATTCAGCTTAATTGTACAAATTAATTTGCAAATTTATTAGTAGAAAGAACTCTTTCATGTCCTTTATCCAGATTCTGTGATTGTTAAATGTCTGTAACCTTTTTGTTTTCTCTTTCTCAGTGTCATTATCTATTCTGGGTCTGTGTATACTTAAGGGTCAAGATTTTTTTTCATCTGATGTGCCTGAGACAGTCCCTTGAACATAATAAGGAGACATCTAAATGTTGTTTTTTCATAGTAGATTTTAGTTGACAATTATTGTGTACAAAATTATTTAATATCAATGAAGGTATGTCATTTCAAAAGTCAGTTATAGATTTAAAACTTTCTTAATTTCAGATTTCCTTTTTTTCTGGGGAACTATATTTTTAATAACAACAACATTAGTTGCTCTTCTGAAAAAAGAAAACAAAGAAGTATCAGTAGTAAAAGAAGAAACACAAGGGATCACAGATACTTACAAGCTGCTTTTTGAAATTGTGAAAATGCCAGCAGTTCTGACATTTTGCCTTCTGATTCTAACTGCAAAGGTAAGAGATGTATAAATCAAATTTACCATTCTGTTGTAAGTACCAATGTCATGTAATTCTTTGAATGCCTTTTCATGTCATAGGTCTCTTTCCACTACTATTAGAATTTAGCAGTGAAAAACATTTCCTGGTTATTAAATGTATTTGAAAAGGCACAATAGCAGATGTAATTTTAAAATAAACTAATTCTTGAAAAGAATTATGTCAATTTGAAGAACTGCTAATAAATGTGAACTGTTACTGAATTAATGATGTTAATGCTTAGAACAGAAATGAATACCTTAAAAAATAGCTTGACCTGCCAAAGTGTTGGGATTATAGGCTGAACCACTGCAGCTGGCCTGTAATATGTATATAACTTTTTTTTTTTTTTTGAGACAGAGTCTCACCCTGGTAGAGTGCTGTGGTACGTCACAGCTCACAGCAACCTCCAACTCTTGGACTTAAGCAATTTTCTTGTCTCAGCCTCCCAAGTAGCTGGGACTAATAGGTGCTTGCCACAATGCCTGCTATTTTTTGATTGTAGTTGTCATTGTTGTTTGGCAGACCCGGCATGGATTTGAACCCACCAACTTCGGTGTAAGTGACTGGCACCCTAGCCACTGAGCCACAGGTGCTGAGCTGTGTGTGTATATAACTTTTAGTGGACATAGGCACACATTTCTGATAGGTAAAAACTTTTAAGAGTAGAACTGTTGAGCTATAGAAAATACATAGTACAAGTATATTCTGCCAAACAGTTTTCCAAAGTGGTTGAGCCAGTTTTCCCGTCTACCAGCAGTGATAGAGTTCTAATTATTTTATATCCTTGCAAACACATAGATTGTCTTTTCAGTGTTATCATTTCTGATAGATGTGTAGTGGCATCTTATTATGATTATAATGTGAGTTTCCCTGAAGATGAAAGAAATTGAGCATCTTTTCATATGATTTAACATACACGGTTGCCTCATTCTTTAAACTTGTAAAATTTTTGTTTTTTATAGATTCTGTATTGTTTTATTAGATATGTGTACTACAAATACCCCCTACTCTGTAACTTTTAAGACAGAGTTAATGATGAAGTCACTTTGTAGATCTTATTTTTATAAAGAGAATGGATAAAATCTAAGTGAAATTCTTTTTTGGGCTTAAGTGAAATATATTTGAACTTTAATTATTTTATGGTGAA
Source organism: Galagoides demidoff (assembly GCA_963574575.1). Classification (NCBI taxonomy): domain Eukaryota; kingdom Metazoa; phylum Chordata; class Mammalia; order Primates; family Galagidae; genus Galagoides; species Galagoides demidoff. The sequence continues at coordinate 6,363 of CAUYQV010101867.1, forward strand.
ATTTGCTCTTTTGCTCCATTCCAAGAAGTTATAGTATATACAATTTATGATGTCTTTTAAAAAAAATTGTGATGGGGCGGTGCCTGTGGCTCAGTGAGTAGGGCACCGGCCCCATATACTGAGGGTGGCGGGTTCAAATCTGGCCCCTGGCCAAACTGCAACAAAAAAATAGCTGGGCGTTGTGATGGGCATCTGTAGTCCCAGATGCGTGGGGGGCTGAGGCAGGAGAATCACCTAAGCCTAGGAGCTGGAGGTTGCTGTGAGCTATGATGCTACAGCACTCTATTGAGGTCAAGAGAGTCAGACTCCGTCTCTACAAAAAAAAAAGTGATATAATTTCACAATGTTTGCAAATTTATTTGTAGAAAGAACTCTTACATGTCCTTTATCCAGATTCTCTAATTGTTAACATTTAGCTCTACTTTCTTTTTTTTTTTTTTTTTTTTTTTGGCCAGGGCTGGGTTTGAACCCCCCACCTCTGGAATATGGGGCCAGCACCCTACTCCTTGAGCCACAGGCACCACCTGAGCTCTACTTTCTTTATTCTGTATATTTGTTCTTTTTCTATTACATTTATTTTTTATTTTTATTTATTTATTTATTTTTGCAGTTTTTGGCCAGGGCTGGGTTTGAACCCACTACCTCCAGCATATGGGGCCAGTGCCCTACTCCTTTGAGCCACAGGTGTCAGCCCTCTGTTACATTTTTCATGTAAGACATTTGAGAGTAATTTGTACATATGTGTGACAGTGATACTTCATTTTAACCATACTTATTCAGGGTTAATTTAAGCCTTAAGTTTTTACTCCTATTTTTTGATGATTAGGAAAAAAAATAAAAGTCTTATGTTCTTTTAAACTTAAAGCAAACAAATCAATAAGTTTGGATTTTTGATACTATTTATTAAGAAAGATTGGAGTTTATTAAAGTGGAAATTTAGTTGCCCTTACAGCCATCTACATTTCTTATAAGTACTGAATTTTCAGTTTTCACTAAGTATTGTTAGTAAACCGTTGGGCAAACTGGGCCTTCTGTAACTTGATTTGATTCTTGTACCAACTACACTAATATGGTACTTGTAACTGTTATGAGTCAATAATGAAATTGAGGTTTTTTTAGGAACTTACATATGATTACAGTAAAATATTTCATAAGTCACAAATTAAAATACTTTTTGTTTTTATATTGCAGATTGGTTTTTCAGCAGCAGATGCAGTAACAGGACTGAAACTGGTAGAAGAAGGAGTACCCAAAGAACATTTAGCCTTATTGGCAGTTCCAATGGTTCCTCTGCAGATAATATTGCCTCTGATTATCAGCAAATACACTGCAGGTCCCCAGCCGCTAAATATATTTTACAAAGCCATGCCCTACAGGTAAAAATGAAATAAAACCCTTGCTAAATAAGAAAGGTTAAGGCTTGCCGCCTGTGGCTCAAGCGGCTAACACGCCAGCCACATAAACCAGAGCTGGCGGGTTCTAATCTAGCCCGGTCCTTCCAAATAACAATGATGGCTGCAACAAAAAAATAGCTGGGTGTTGTGGTGGGCGACTGTAGTCCCAGCTATTTGGGAGGCGGAGGCAGGAGAATCGCTTGAGCCCTGGAGTTGGAGGTTGCTGTGAGCTGTGATGCTACAGCACTCTACCCAGAGCGACATCTTGAGACTCTGTCTCAAAAAAAACAAGAAAGTTTAAAATGAGTATCACTAATATCTGAGTGTAGAGTATATATGGCAAAATTCTTGAAAAGTATCTTCAATTTCAGTATCACTCATATGCACATTTTTTTTTTTTTTTGAGACAGAGCCTCCAGCTGTCCCCCTGGGTAGAGTGCCATGGCATCACAGCTCACAGCAACCTCCAATTCCTGGGCTCAAGCGAGTCTACTGCCTCAGCCTCCCAAGTAGCTGGGACCACAGGCATCCGCCACAGTGCCCGGCTATTTTTGGTTGCAGCCATCATTGTTGTTTGGCAGGCCCGGGCTGGATTCAAACCCGCCACCTTACGTGTATGTGACTGGTGCCTTAGCCACTTGAGCCACAGGTGCCGAGCCCATATGCACATTTATCTCATTTTAACCTCTTACCAGGCTTTTAACAGGTTTCTTTCATGTGGTAGGAACACAGATTTTTGTTGTTGTTGTTGTTTAACCTAAAATGGAAGTGAACTCCGTGTCCCTTCCTTTTCCTACAGGTTATTGCTTGGATTAGAATATGCCCTGCTGGTTTGGTGGACTTCTAATGTGGAACATCAAGGGGGATTCCCTATATATTACTACATAGTAGTGCTGCTGAGTTACGCATTGCATCAGGTAAGCTGAATGTGGTTTTTCTCAGGAAATAAACTGTTTTGTGTAAAATGAAGATAATTTTCTATTGTTTCTTTAAAAGGATGTAAATAAATTTTAAGATTTATGAATTTGATGCTGAAGAAATGTTTAGACGGCTTTTAAATTATTTTAAACCTTATGGCTTTTGATATAATGAGGTGTTAACTTTCTCTGAAAAGGAGAGCTCTTTATTCATTCTTTCATTTTTAAAAATTCCTTCAACAAGTATTTGTTACATTTCAGAATTGATTACAAAGCCAGCTAATTCTACTCTTGCTAAGCAGTTCCTTGCTTTATCCCTAGATTAGGGTTCTTTGTTTCTTTAAGTCCTAAATCTTTTCAGAAAGTATTGAGAAATAATGATGGCTACTGGATTAGAGGTCCCAGGTTCCTGGCTTAGCTTCTGTATTAAAGTTATGACGTTCTCTTTGTGATTTCAAAAGCCATGTGTTAGATTGCTTTTTCTCTCTTTGTTAAATAAGTTCATAACCTCTAAAAGAAGTAATTTCCTCTTTACTCTAGCTTCACCTAAGCTGCTCTTGCAGAATGGAGTTTTTTTTATTCTGGAAGCAAGTGTCTCAAGTAAATGGCTGAGACCCAGCAGTAACCTTTGGGACTCAACTACAGTTATTGCTAATACGTCTTTCAGAGTCACTTTAGATTTTTCTGTTGAACCTACTCTAAACCCTTTGAAAGTTATATTTATTCACTTTGACTTAGTTGTTAACTGAATCCTGAAAATACAGCTTCTAGGGGCAGTGCCTGTGGCTCAAAGGAGTAGGGTGCCAGACTCATATACCGGAGGTGGTGGGTTCAAACCCAGCCCTGGCTAAAAACTGCAAAAAAAAAAAAAATACAGCTTCTAGGAAATCTCAATAGTTTTATGCATATAGTAAATCATTTAGGAAAATTCCATAGTAGCTCTTGTCTGACTCTACGGGTCCTCAAACTTTTTAAACAGGGGGCCAGTTCACTGTTCCTCAGACCGTTGGAGGGCTGGACTGCAGGCCCCGGGACAAGTAAGCTGCTAAGCAGGACAGGCAGGGGCGGCAAAAACACCCGGCGGGCTGGATAAATGTCCTAGGTGGGCCGCAGTTTGAGGACACCTGGAAGCTGTATATTTATAAAATTGTTGAGGCCAGGCTCAAATATTTTTTTCTGTTTTGCATGTTTCTAGTTAATAAGAGGCACATAATGTAAGTTAAAAGGAGGGCTTTAGCTCCGAGAATGCTTTACTATTTATCTGTATGATGTTATAGTCCAAAAATTACTTGTTTGGCTTTGGATTTTATTGGAGAATTTCCCAAAGTGCAGTCAGTGAACGCATAACCAGATGCTTTGTAGGGGGGAGGCACAAGGCTAAGTAAATCTGAGAAGCTATGCATGACATAACTCCTCTACACTTCAATCATTTCTTTGGCAAATACTAAGTGAACACCTATTCCCTGCCAAAAGCCATTCTCAGTACTGAAATATAACTGAATAATTCATGCCAAAATACCTGTCCTCGAGGAGTTTATATCCTAAAGATTTCAGAAGACCTACAGTGAAAGGAACCTTTTAAATTTTGTGTGACCTGACATCACCCAGTCTTAGTTGACTTTGGAACTCCTTTTTATATGAACATCCTATGCAACAGTATTCAAAGGAATACTGTTTTGGAAATACAATTTATTTCCATTTTCCTAAGTGGAGAGTTGGTTCTTCCCTCATAAGCACTTTTTGCCTCTTAAGGAGGTTTTTCTTTGTAGCTTATCACATAACTTTTGAAATGTTATTTTTCTTATGTATATATAGGAAAAATATATAATTATGAATTTATATTTCTTTGAATACTTGAGTGTTTACATGTATAAGTATAAACATAAATACATATTTACACTATATATATTTAGGTATATCATAAATGTGAAATTTTCTCTTTTTCTATATGCTTTCTTCAATATCACCTCATCTGTCAGTTTCTCCATTGGGTCTTCCTTGACTACTCATTGTAATATTAATCTCTCATTTATTTATGCCCCAGTAGTATGATGTGTGTACTCCTATTTTCAGTATTTACTACATTTGATCATAATTGTTTATTCCTGTTTTACCAGCCTAGAATAAATTCATAGAGGTCAGAGAAGAACTGGGGTTTTTTTATTTGTTTGTTTTGTGCAGTTTTTGGCCAGGGCTGTGTTTGAACCTGCCACCTCTGGTATGTGGGGCCGGCGCCCTACTCTTTGAACCGTAGGCACCACACGAGACTGTTTTTATTCATTGTTGTATTGCCATTATCTTAAAGCCTGGCTTATAGTACATGCTAGATAAATGTTTGTTGAATTGAATTTAATAACAGTTATGAAAATTAATTCAGGTTTATGATTTTGATGTTCTTAATTTAGACCATAGCTGTATAAGTCTAATCATGTTAATGATGTTTTACATTTTTCCTGTAGGTGACATTGTACAGCATGTATGTTTCTATAATGGCTTTCAATGCAAAAGTTAGTGATCCACTTATTGGAGGAACATACATGACCCTTTTAAATACTGTGTCCAATCTGGGGGGAAACTGGCCTTCGACAGTAGCTCTTTGGCTGGTGGATCCCCTTACAGTGAAAGAGTGTGCAGGAGCATCAAATCAGAATTGCCGAACACCTGATGCTGTTGAGGTATGTTTTAATTTTAGATAACATTACACTAATACTAAGGTGGGGTGGCTCATGCCTGTAGTCCCAGCTATTTGGGAGGCGGCAGCCTTGAACTGCTGGCCTGCAGTGAGCTATGATTGTATCACTGCACTTCAGCCTGGGCAACAGAGGGAGATCTTATCTTTTAAAACAGAAACAGAAAGGGTATTAATTTCCTTGTTTTACCTCTAGAAGTATTATTTCTTTTCTTTAAATCATATCTGTCCATAGTTTCTAGTGTAGAAATCTACTTATTTTTTCTTTCTTATCATAACTGGGGTGATAATACATTCAAATCAGCAAGAGTATCTCACTGAAAGATGGTTATTAGCATTGGAGAGGCAATCTTTCCCACACCTTGGGGATCACTATCCTACACAGTAGGCCCTAGACATAAATAATACATGTGTAAATGTATAATTAATATACGTGGCTCGGTGCCTGTGGCTCAATCAGCTAAGGCGCCAGCCACTTACACCTAAGGTGGCAGGTTCGAATCCCCAGCCCGGGCCCGCCAAACAACAATGATGGCTGCAACCAAAAAAAAAATGGCCGGGCGTTGTGGCAGGTGCCTGTGGTCCCAACTACTTGGGAGGCGAAGGCAAGAGACTCGCTTGAGCCCAGGAGTTGGAGGTTGCTATGAGCTGTGATGCCATGGCACTCTACCCAGGGGGATAGCTTGAGGCTCCGTCTCAAAAAAAAAAAAAAAAAAAAATTAATATACGTAGCTAAGTTTTATAATATTAGGGGGAAAAGGAACTTCCATTGGCTATTTATATAACAATTACAGCTAAAACTGAATGGTTTATTGATAAATTATTTTAGAGTAACATTAGTCCTTTTCTGGAGTAGATTCATTAGAAATTTCTTTACATTTCCAAATATTAAGAGCTGCATCTTGTTTAGAGCAAGATTTGAAAATTGTTTTTAATCCTGTCATTAGCATTAGAGAGATTAAAATATAACAACATATTTTGTCATTTGCAATTAAGTGAAATATTGAAATGTTTTCAGACAAATGTATTTTGATTAATACTTTATAAAGTAGAAACATGGTAATTACTGGATTCTTTTGTTTTGAAATTGTGGAATATTTACTATAATTTTCTTTTTACAGCTTTGCAAAAAACTTGGTGGCTCATGTGTTACAACACTGGATGGTTATTACGTAGAGTCCATCATTTGTGTTTTGATTGGATTTAGTTGGTGGTTCTTTTTTGGTCCAAAATTTAAAAAGTTACAGGATGAAGGACCATCTTCATGGAAGTGCAAAAGGAGCAATTAATGTATACACTACCGGACATTCTAGAAAGGTAATTTTAGTTTAGTTTTAATTCAGAGAGCTATGATAATCAATGCACAGGACTATAAAATACTATTTTAAGCAAGGAAGTTATTAATACAAAATGCCAAATGATTGAAAGAAAGAGACTTCTTTGTATATTTGATCATATTTTTCCTTGCTTTGTTGATGTATTTGAAGTTTACTTAAGGTCGGGAAATTGGTTCTAAAAAAACTTTTTTTGGCCTTGTTATTTGATTTGTATCTTTTTAATTAACTGACCAAAGCAAATTTTAAGCTGCAATTCAGTAGTCGTGGGTGGTGACCATGCAGCCAAGTATTGTTACTGATACCTATCATTGAACTCTATTTAAAATTTGGAACTATAGAGTAAATGGAAATGAGCTTGATATTCAACTGCTGTCTACAACTAGTCTGACTTTATTGGCAGTTAAAGTCTTATTTTGAATTATAAATTGCTTAAATTTTACCTGGTATTTGCTGAGAAGATGCAGACTACTGAAATGTCATTTTAGTTGTTATTTTTCTGACCATAACCACATTGTACAAATCAATCTGTGTTTAAAAGACTATTTTAAATGTATTTCCTGCTTTTATAAACATTAAAGATTTGTAAGAAGATTATTCAAACTATTTTTTATAAAATAAAAGCTATGACTTTTAATTTCTTGGTTCCTCTTGCCCTCCCCCCTCATTTAGGAAGATATTTTGATTCCTTGTTAACATTTAACCTAAAGCTTCCATATGTTTTTTGTCACAAGCATTTCGTGGCACACAGACAGCTAATGAGGGGATCAAAGTGTTGTATGTATGTTCATAGAAAAGTTCTGGAAATAAAAATTGAATTTTATTCTTCAAGTAGTTTTTTTTAATTAAGGAAAGAAAAAACAGTAAAGCTTTCCAATTAAGTAAAATTTAAATGAATAGTTCCATAATTTTAAGATTTTAAAGAGAGAGACAAAGACATTTTGTGCCTTTGACAAATAAATAATGGGTGGAACAATGTTTTTTCTAATTCAGCACTTTACTACTGAAAAAGAGCTCACAGTTACTTTATGCCAAATCAGGTACTGTATTTTCATTTATGAAAACCCAGCCTTTTATTTGTAAACTAGACTTCTACTGGACAATTGCTATTCCAGAAGAATTAAGCTTTTGAGTACGTTAGCAATTTCCAACATACTGTGTACATCCAGTGATAAGGTTCTTTGCCTATTTTGTTATGTGTTACTTTGACACATTAGAGATGACATAAATCCTTCAGAAGTTAGCAAAAAAGGGAGATTCAGTTATGAGTCTTAATTTTATGTTAGTGGGAAAACATATACTAATGCCTGATTTTGTTAATTTTATAAGATACGTTGAATTTTAAAGTGGGGTTTTTATAAGAAATAGAGAATAAAATGGGTGGGAGAAAATGGCATAAGCATCTGAAGAAAAATAAGGGCAGTGTCTCTAGAACTCATGCACTGCTGTTGGAAAGCCCGTGTTGAGCATCCATGTCTCCTGGAAAAATACTCATCCTAGAGCAGTAGTTCTCAACCTGTGGGTTGGGACCCTTTTGTTCAATGAAAATACATCTTGGCTCGGCACCTGTGGCTCAATCGGCTATGGCGCCAGCCATGCACACCTAAGGTGGCAGGTTCGAATCCCCAGCCCGGGCCCGCCAAACAACAATGATGGCTGCAACCAAAAAATGGCCGGGCGTTGTGGCGGGCACCTGTGTTCCCAGCTACTCGGGAGGCGGAGGCAGGAGACTTGCTTGAG
>CAUYQV010101874.1:0-34122 GCA_963574575.1 Galagoides demidoff
TCCCAGCTACTTGGGAGGCGGAGGCAGGAGACTCGCTTGAGCCCAGGAGTTGGAGGTTGCTATGAGCTGTGATGCCATGGCACTCTACCCAGGGGGATAGCTTGAGGCTCCATCTCAAAAAAAAAAAAAAAAAAAGAAATATGATTTCACTCAAAATTTAAATTCCTTTCCTTCTTCCATCTACCAAATAAGAATAATAAAACTTGGTAAAGTACATTGACACCCTTGGCTGAAAGGCATTTTGTCAGCATTTAGGAGGTCTTGTGATACCAGTTCGTTCCCACCCGACTCTGTGTGTATTTGGCAACATGGCCAAAAGACAAACAATCAGTTTGGATGATAATTTAGGGAAGCGTGTTGTAGCAATTTATGGCAATTGCATAAAACAGTACCATTCAAAATGATAATCCGAATGGAAAAATAGACGGCATTTCAATGTAGGAGAGCACTCTACAGCAACAATTTGATAAATCTGATAATGGAAATGTGTTCATGAATCAAAACGAAAAAAGAACAGTAATTAGGTTGAGAGAGTATATCAATAGTTCTGTCTATATTTTATTCAAACAAGCTGAATGTCCCATACCTGATGTTCAGAGTTTTTCTCACTTATGACGCATTACTTCCCCCAAACTTACAATTTCTCTGAATAAGTTACCAAGATATTCTGGTTAAAGCTCAATTGAGTATAAAGAACATGAAGATTTAGAAGATCAATCCAACAATAAGGAATTACATCAATCTTGTGAGTACTCACCATGTTCAAGCTTCAGATTGAGAATGGAATTCCTTATGTCTGTATCTTTCTCAATATTAAAAGTACTGAATTTTCTTCTGAAGAAAAATTCTTTTAGTTTATGTTATCTGTGAAACCATAAAGAAAAACATTTTCAACTAAGAGTTTATGTCCTATTATGAAAATATTCAAAGCAATACTATTACCCCAAACAGTCATGTGCTTGCCTGGCAAGTAACAGACAACTTTCCACAAGAATACAGGTCTTAATCAGTAGAAATTTAATCACTTGCAGCAAGTGAGGAGAACACTGGGAATATTCCTCAAGGTAGTGTCTCCCCCAGGAAAAGTGCCATGGAGTTTTTATGGAGCAATAGGAGAAAGAAAAGCATGCAAGGTTAGTTGTCATGTTTACAGGAATCGCACTACCAGGTTCACTTGTATACAAAAGAATCTAAATCACTATCTCAAAGGGATACCTGCACCCCCATGGTTACGGAAGCATCATTTGATGCTGAAGATATATAATTAACCTAAGTAGCCAGCAATGAATGAATGAAGAAAGAAAATGTGCCATATACACCATGGAATGTTATACAGTCTTATAAAAAGAAGAAAATCTTATCATTTGCAAACACATGCATGAAACTGCAGGAAATTATCTTAAGTGAAACCAGGCACAGAAAGACAAATACTAAAATTTAAGAAAATTGAACTCTTTGAAGTAGAGAGTAGACTGTTGACCAGGGGCTGGGAAGATTGGGGGGTTAGACAGATACTGGTCAAAGGATGGAAACTTTCAGTTAGATAGTAAGAATTCGTTCAAAAGATTTATTGTACAATATATTGACCACAGTTTATAACAGTGTATTGCATTTTGTTATTGTTGGTTTTTTGGGGGGTGGTTTGCAGTTTTTGGCTGGGGCTGGGCCCACCACCTCCAGCATATGGGGTCAGTGCCCTACTCCTTTGAGCCACAGGCGCCACCCTATATATTGCATTTTGAAAGTCCTTATGAGAGTAGTCTTTTGAGTGTTCTCATCATTAAAAATAATAATACATATGTGAGTTAAGACATATGATAATTAGCTCAGTTAAACCATTCCATAATGTATGCATGTTTTAAAACATCATGTTGTACATACAAATATATGTAACTTTACATGTATTTGCTAATTACAAAATAAAACTTAATTTTTTAAAAAGTCTACATTTTTATTTTAGCATTTGACCCAGAAAACTTATTTCTAGGGATTACTCTGAAGATGTTCTTCCAAAATAATAAATATGTGTGCATGAGGATGTTGAATGCTGCACTTTCTGTTTCCACAAAATATTAGTAAAAAATCTAAATGGCCATAAATAGAAATTGAGTAAATGTACCCAACTGAGTACCCGCAGCTCTATAGAAGAATGGGGAGAATATGAAATGGATATGCAATGATTCCCAAGATACATTGCTAAGTTAAAAAATAGTGTACAATGAATGATGTCAGTATAATTTATTGTATCTTAGGAAAAAGTGGAGGAAGGGGATATACATGCATTAGGTTATTTTTTGCAAAAAGAAATTTGAGAAGTAATTGGACAGCAGGAAGCACCACTTCTCTCAGAATAGTTTCTTGTAACACTTTAACTTTGAATACCATTTAAATATTTTATATATTTAAAAAATAAATCAAAATTAACTGGGGCAAAGTAAAATTGAATACAAATTGAACCAAATATGTTGCACTGTATATCTAATGAATTATACTTTATATAACCATATCAGGAAAAAAGGTTAATCTAAATAATATGTTGACAATATTAGTCTTATTTAGACTAATAAGATTGTGAGTCTAAAGATGAGGAGAATTGTAAAGAAATCGTCAACTTACTACATTTGTTTGGATAGTGATATCAGTGGAGCCTTTCTAAAACTATTGTATGTATTTTGTGATATTAAGCCAATGAGTAAATATATTAATACTTGGGAGCCCAACTTCTCACTATCAGAGAAGGAAAATACAAACTGAGAAAGTGAGAAGGTGAGAAAAAAACTGTGATTGGAACTGAAAAAAGTAGTCTCAGTAAAAATTCATGACATTTTAATAAAAGTAACAGTAATCTACTTCTTGGCCACTGAAACAGCCCAGAAGCAAGAAGCAGGCCTCATGTCCAGATCTTGGTTTCACCATTAAAGAGGATCCTGGGGTTCTCAGATCGGATAACTAATTCCAGATTTGTGGCAGGAAAAGCGCTAATGAACTAATGTAGAGCTTTGCCTCCGAGAATCAGATGACTTTCATCACTTAGCTAATTACTACAGCTTTCTGACTTGTTTCCTTCCTCCACGCTTGCCCCATGCATACTATCCTTAACACAGCAGATGGTGAGCCTATTAAAGTGCAAGGTCAACCATGTCGATCATAAAGTCCCCAGCTCATTTCCAGCTCTGTGAGAGTAAAAGCCAAGATCCTCTGAGGACTTCTAAACCCTCCAGAATCTGGTTCCCCATTCTCTCTCCTTTGCTTGATTACATCCAGCCACACTGGCCACCCTGTTGATTTTTGAATGCGCCAAACACACTCTGAGCTCAGGGCCTGTGTGCATGATGCTCCCACTAGCTCAGAATGATCTCCGTCCAGATATGCCCAAGACTATCTCAGCCCCATCATTCCTTACGCAAGTATCTTTTTTTCGATGAGGTTTTTTTGGGTCCTCTATCTGAAATGACTAACCCCTAATTCACCCCTTGCCATTCTTCATCATTCTCCTTCTTGGATATCACTTTTCATTTATTTGTAATTATTTTCTCTCTCTTGTACTAGAATAAATACTTAACAAATCTGTTTTGATCACTGTTATAGTCCCAGAGCTTAGAATCATGTTGGACACATTTGCAGATACTCAAAATATTTCCTTACTTAATTAACAGAATAACCAAACACACAAAACTGTGTAAGACAAAACCAAATCAATGTTAGCTAGACATAGCATACTATTCAATATGTATTTTATAATACCATATACATAAAAGTATTGAAATAAAATCAGTTTATGTGTTTGCATGAAGGAGACACTGGATATTTCATAGATGGGGCAATAATGGAAGGTTGAAAGTTCAGCTGGACCTTCGCTAATAGAAGGTAGGAAAAAAAGTATTGATGGAAAGGAAATACTAGATTGAAGATCGGCTGTTTTCATCTTGAAAAAAAGTAAATTGGGCCAAGTACAGTGGCTCACGCCTATAATCCTAGCACTCTGGGAGGCTGAGGTGGGCTGATCGTCTGAGCTCACAATTTGAGACCTGAGGAAGAGCGAGACCCCATCTCTAAAAATAGCCAGGCATTGTGGCGGGCACTTATAGTCCCAGCTACTGGGGAGGCTGAGGCAAGAGAATCACTGGAGCCCAAGAGCTCAAAGTTGCTGCAAGCTGTGATGCTACAGCACTCTACTGAGGGTGACACAGTGAGGTTCTATCTCAAGGAAAAAAAGTAAATTCTGTAGAAAATGTGATCATTCAAATACACGAACTTTAAAACAGATTGGAATGATCCTATGAATACCCTTCTCACACTTGAATTATACAAAACTCCATCATTATAGCTTATGACCAAAAAATAAAAACAAGGGGGAAAGAAAATATTTGCTTGGCCTAAGGACATTGAACTCTCATGGCTCTTTTGTAAGAACCCACCTAATAAGATATTTTAATTGAAGATCTATAATTCCAAGCATATTCTCTACCATGGTTTATGAGTGATGTCAAACCAAAAAGCATTTTCTGATATCACGTCACATTTTTTTTCTCTTTGTAGTGCTGATCAATGCATTCTTTTCTCACAACTTGGGTAAAAAATTGAGAATTATGTCAGTACCTTCTCTGCACTTCTGTAGAATTTTAAGTAACTAATCTGGGAGACCTTTGGTAAAATACCCTCTGAAGCATCTAAGAAGACTTTATCACTCACTATGCAATTAATCAATTTTTTTCATTTCAAGAAAAAAATGAAATTAAGGATATGTGATCGTTACATACTATTATTGAGATAGTTACTATATGTCTGCAAAATAAATTATACGTATTGCAGATAAGATTTGAAAAATACTAAGAAAACTTTCCTTTGTCCGGAAAGTGGCGTTATTCATTCACTATTTAACAAACAGAGAAAGAACTCATGGTAAAAGTTCACTCAGATGCTATTGTGAAGATGGGATGAGCTATCACTATTGTTCTTTATTTATGTCTCAGAAAAGATAAAATCAGAGCATCTCTCCACTCACCCCGAAGTTATCCAGTCACACACACACACAGGGTTTGGCTGTGGTCATGACAAACACCTCACCTTTCTACCATCACATTAACTCTGCCAGTGAGAACATGGAATTTCTCAGATTTATAAAATAGATCTCCCCTCTGGCAGAGTGTTAAATATCTAAGGTTGCTTAAAGACTTAAAGAGATAAAAAATATACAATACACTCATCTTTTTTTTTTAATACAGTCATCTTTTAATTGGCTTCTATTTCTCAGTATCCTAAAACTTTCCGTTTTTATTACTACAAAGGATCAGAATGAGACTTTGCCCAGAGAAGGGAGTCCTCCCTAAATTAGGCAATCCTAGAACAACATGAAGCCCCACCATCACTAACAATTACAGTACACAGCGTTACCATTTCGGGGTGAAAAAACACCAGTCTATAACCAACTCACAGAGAACATGTTTATGTTGTGAGTCTTTATACTGTGCTTGCAAAAATATTTAGCTCATAGATGACATACAATAAACATGTCTTAAGAAATATACAAAACTAAGCTTTCAAATCCATGGGTGACAGAGTTGGGGAGATGGGAAGCTCATGCATTGGGCACAAAATCAATAATACAAATTACCTCGAAAGTCCAGCTGCATTATAGTTAGTGACATTTTAAAATCTTCTGTTCAGACTTTTTAAAAAGTACCCAAATATATATCTGAAAAGAAAATTAATTAAACTGCATGTCATATAGAAAACTCGCAGGAATTATAGTTGACAGCAAGTTCAAAATAAGCATGAAGCAGCCTCACTGGGAATTAATGCAGCCTCATAGCTGTGGCCCAAAGCCCCAGGCCCTGGTAAACCTAGGACCCATCCTGTCGTCACCACCAGAACCTGCATGCCAGGCCTTGAGAATTGTGGAGCTCTCCCTCCATTTTAACAGGAATAGGACATTTTTAGCTCTGCAGGACAAATGAACTCACTATTGAATAGATCTAGCAGTGACAAAGGAGTAAAGGGCAGAGGATATGCAGAGAAACTGCAAAAAAGTCCCAGAGGGAAGCAAAAAACAGAGAGAGAGAGAGAGAGAGAGAGAGAGGGAGGCACAGCTGAAACAAATTAAAAATAGGAACAGGGATTCTCTGGTCAGAAAATAACTGCCCCCTGATAGAGCTAAAATCTCTCTAAAAAAGCAATGTTCTAGACTGTTTCAGCATTAGAGAATAGACTTGAAAAGACAAAAGAAATTAAAAAGTAATTGCATAAATATGTCAGAGAGGTGGAAACGCAAACGAGAATGAACCTCGGTTAGGTCTCTGGAAGAGTTTGAGTTGAACCTGAGTTAAACCAATAAAAGAAACACCTTCTTGGAAGAAAAAAAAAACTTGCTATAAAGGAAAATCTACTTAAATTTGTTTGGAGGATGAAAGATGAACCTAATGATTTGTGGCAGGCATGGGTAGGACAGTAGATGCAAGAGAAGCCCAGAAGCTCCATGCCCAGCTCAGGGGGAGCTCCGTGGATGGACATAGCCACTCACATCCAAAGAAAAGGCTCCATGGAGCTCACCAAAGACACCTGGCTCCAGTCTAAACACAGGAAGGAAGGAAGATGTGATCTGATGTAGAATTCAACCTTTCTATTCCCATGCCTCACTATCCTTACTCATCTTAAAATGAACTGACTGTGGTCAATAGGACATCCTTTCAGACCTTCATGCATTGTTAGACTCCAAACTGAGCAAGTGCTTGGGAAGCAGGGACATAGACACAGTGACTAATAAACAGCCAGGCAGTACCATGTGCCTTTGAGCCATAAAAGCATTGAAAAATTTAAGAAATTGGGGATGCCACTTTCAAAATTCCCTCACCATCACTGCCCCCACAAGATGTTTTAATGAAATCAGAAAGCTCTTGATGAGTCGGCCCACTGCCTTTGTTTAGGCATGTCCTTTACATCCCTCAACCCTCAATCAATGCAGTCACAGACTGCCATTCATGCCTACAACAACAAAAGCCTTCAGTGCTTTATGGCACCTTGGGGACTGACATTTTAAACTATTCCTAGAATCTGAGTGGCAATCAAGCACTTTTTTATTTTTCTGAAATAACATAAGCTATCTCAATGCCTAGCTAGAGACCCGTCTATCAGCCTCTTACTGGGTTATCAGGTATATGCTAGCCTTTAACTTCTGAGGTTGAAGATAAACTTCATCCTGACCACCATCAGTGAAAGAATAGCTTTGCAGGTGCTTCCTGACCATTACACAGTCTGACTTTTCTGTGAGGGGTTGACCTCATTTGCTGGCCCTATGAAAATCCTTCATCAGAGCACACTGGACTTGGAAACATGACCCTGATAATAGGGCTTTGTTCAAAACCTATTGAATTTTAAGAAACATCTTCCAAAGGAGATTCGCATATGATGATGTTTGCTGGAAGGTTATTTTTCAAAGAGGTAAAATACCAAAAGATATCAAATGATCCACAATGGGTATAGTCATCACTGATCATTATGAACTAATGTCTTGCATTTTTTAGACTAGAGTAAAAGAACACACTAATTTCAAGGACATTCTTCTCAGCTGAATAACTTTATTCTTGTTATTAAGTTATTTTCTAAAGAAAAGCAAATATATCTTGGAGTCAAAAATATAACTTTTATGTACTACTGAAATTCAGTAGAAGAAATAAGTCAAAATTCCTGGCTTCTTAACGTAAGAAGTTTCCTTAATCTGCATCAAAAATACAGGCTTTAAAAGCAAAAGAAGGTAATATTTAATTTGTTTCCTCCTGAGTGAACCATAAACTTAGCCAAACAGCCTCTACTGCCTTCAGAAGGCATAAAGAGGCTGTGTTCTTTCCAGATCTCCTAGATTTATAATTCCCTTGTTTCTCCTCCCTGTGATTCTACCACTCAATCCAGAAGGACCTTGGAAGATTCAAGTGGGGAACTATTCAGATCTGTCTCCTCCTCTTAGAGCAGAACCTTTTGATCTATTTTAACTATTTTCAAAGCATTTACTATTTTAATCTATTTGCTAAAAAAATAAAGGATTCTCAAGGAAATGAAATCCCCACAGCATAATTTACAACAGGGCAAGCATGAGGATGAGACCAGAGAAACATCTAGGGTACTTTCAGGAAGCATTCATTTTTACTCATACTGATAACCGGATTGCAGGTTCTTGGCCTCTGCAACGAATCCACAGACCCCAGGATCAGTAGTTAAGTCAGGATTTATACAAGGAACGAAAATATCAACGACAAAAAACCAAACCTCTGGCAGCAAAAACACAGGAGGAGAACAAACTCTCCTGCTTCCTCTTTGAGGTCTGTCTACAGGCTCTCTGCCCAGGGGCTTATATAGTGGCAGGGAGGTTGTTTTGCAAGAGTCAGTTACAGCCAGTTGTCCAATGAGCTTTCAGGCCTTGGAAAATGACATAAAATTGATCACCCAGGAGTGTGAGTGGAGGAAAGAGCAAGGCGCCAGTGTCTCCCCGTAGGTGTCCGGCTGGATATCAAGCTGGTTCCTCCATCCTCTGCATCATCAACACTTCCAGGGCTAAGGTGGCAGGTCCTGGTGCCACCTTGTCCTGCATCAGTACCACAAAGCCCTTCACGTTCTGGTCTTTTCCAAATTCATCTTTTGGAAGCCTAGCCTCACAACTATACCCCAAGTTTACCTAACTGCTTACTGGTTCACAATTGTCTGCTAGAAACACCTCTGTCCCTCTTAATTCCAACTCTTGCTACAACTGCCACATTTGGAGAGGATTTCTGAAACACCTCTATCAACATTAAAGTAGGGGTTTTTATCCCCAGTATAACATTGATCACATTGTATATGTATTTTTCTTTTAAGATCAAATTTGCTGATACACAGCTTACATTAAATAAGAGCCATGCATTTTAAGTAAAAATGATACATCCCCTCACATATTTAATTTCTCTCAGCAATTTTATGTCATTTTAATGCATAATTCATTATATACATTGAACTATTAATTTCTAAATATTACCTGTTACATGTAACATGCCAGAACATGTTTACATGGCACTTTTTAATTTTATTTTTAATGGTTTATTGCTAATGTAGAGAAATACAATTGACTTTTCTATATTGATTTCATGTCTTGGGATCTTAGTGAATTCACTTTTGAGTCTTAGGAGCTTTATTGTAGATTCTTAGAATCTTCTACATACATAGTCTTGTCGCCTATGAATAAAGACATATTATCCTCTTTCTTTCCAATGTATAGACCTTTTATTTATTTTACTTTCCTTTTTATACTAGCTTGGATTTCCAGTACCATGTTGGAAAAGAATGTTAGAGAGATATTTTTATCTTTTTCCCCAATCTTGGAGCCACTCCGTATGTTAGATGAAGGTTTTTGTAGATACCCATTTTCAGCTTGAAGAAGTTTCTGTCTATTCCTAGACTCTTAAGAGCTTTATTTGGTATTGAGTTTTATAAATCTTTTTCTTTTTATCTATTGAGACTATTGTATAGGTTGACTACATTATTGTATTAACATTAGAAAGTACATAGATTAATTTTTAAATTATAAACCAACTTTGTAGTCTAGAGACAAATTTCACAATGATGTATTACAGTTAATATTTTGTTAAATACTTTGTATTACCAAAGCATGTTCACCTACAGTTTTGTGTATGCTTTTGTCCTACTAGCACCATAAGTTTAGAATTATTTCTTATTTCAGTATTTTGTACATGTTTAAATGACTGTTATTTCCTTTCTAAGAGATTTAAATGTTTATCTAGAATTCACAAGTGAAGCCATCTTTGACTGTATTTTTCTTCACAGGGAAGTTCTTAATGATAAAATTTACTTTCTTTCATAAATATATTGCTATTAAAATTTTCTTCTTCTTGATTCAATTTTTGTAACTTTTGTCTTTAAAGAAATGAGTATTTTATTTTTAAAATGGCCACTTTATTGGCATATCATTCATACCATAATATTCTCTTATTATCCTTATAATGCCTAGATTTACATCTGCAACTATGTCCCTTCTTTCATTATTGAAATTGGCAATTTGTGTAATTCTCCTTTTTGCTCTTCAATGTAGCTTAAATATTTTCAGCTTTATTGATAATTTCAAGAAGAAATTGTTTAATTAATTTTTCAGCTGTATTTCCATTGCTTTTTCATTTGCTTTCTGCTCTTTTTATTCCTACTTACATTTTACTTTCTAATTATTTTTGTTACTTACATAGTTTACTTTATTATCCTTATTATTACCTTCCACTTACTTTGGGTTTATTTTGTTTTTTGTATTTTGGTAGCATTTATGAAAGAAGCTTAGGTAATTCATTTTAGGTACTTTTTTCCTAAAATATTCATTTAAAGCTACAAATTTCTCTTCAGGGACTGCTTTGGTTGCATCATCTACTTTTTGATTTGGTTGTATTTTTCCTTGTCATTAACTAGAAATATTTTATAAATCTTCATGCACTTTCCACTAGATCTTTGTGTGCTTTAACCAATCAGGCCTAGCAGGTTGGTGTCTGCTTAATGTGCCTTTGTTCTACCACTTACTGAGGGAGGACTGTGGAAATTCACACCCATAATTTTCTATTTGTCTATTTTTCTTTCAGTTTTGCCACTTTTTGCTTTATATACATTGGCCTACTTGATATACAAATAAGATCTTTCATATCCTTTTTGACTTCTTTCTCTGTGTTTTAGTTTGCATGATTTCTATGAATATATCTTCAAGGTCACTGATCTTTTTCTCTGCAGTTTTTAATCTCTACTAACACACACTAAAATTTATTCTTTATATATTGCATTTTCAACTTTAAAATGATCATTTAAGTTTTTAACATTTCCAGTTTGCAGTTTAATTATATTTAGATTTTTCTTTAAATCCTTCAGCACACTTATAATCATTATTTTAAAGTCATTTTCTGGTAAGTCAAGCATGGGGCATTTCTGGATCTGCTTCCTTTAACCAATTTTTCTCTTTTTAACAGGTCAACTTTTCCTGATTTTTATTATAATTTTAACTAAATTCTAGACAGTGTGAAATTTATATCATTGATTGTTTTAAGTTTTTTTCTAAAAAATGTTTGACTTCCAATGTTGGATGTGTGTATATTTTTAATTGCTATATCCTCTTGATGAAAATGTAAGCACCTAAATATATGAAGCAAATATTAGCAGAAATCAAAGGAGAACTACATGGCAATGCAATAACCATAGATGACTTCAATGCCCTAATTTCAACAATGGATGGATTATAGAGAAAGAGAAAATCTACAAAGTAATAGGCTTGAATACAACATAGCTAATAGACCTAACAGGCAGTGTTGAATATTCTATCCAACAGCAGTAAAACACACAATTTTTTAAGTTATTCACAGGACATTCTTCAGGGTTGATCATACATTAGGCCATAAAACAAGTCTTAACAAATTTAAGAAGACTAAAATTGTCTCAAACTAGAAATTAATAATAGAAGGGATTAGGGAAAATGTACTAATATGTGAAAATTAAACAACGTACTCCTGAACAACCAAAGGCTCATGAAAGAAATCAAAAAGAAGTATCTTGAGAAAAACAAAAATGGAAACACAACACAACACACACAAATTTAGGGGATGCCATGAAAACAGTTTCAAGAGAAAAGTTTATAGCAATAACGTCCTACATTTAGGGGGAAAAAAATCTCAAACAACCCAACTTAACACACCTCAGGAAACTAGGAAAAAAAGAGCAAACTAAGCCCAAGGTCAGCAGAAAGGAGAAAATAATAAAGATAAAATAAAAAATAAAATAGAGACTGGACAGATAATAGAAAGATCAATGAAACTAAGAGTTGGTTTTTTGAAAATAAAACACAATTGACCAACTTTTAATCATACTAGCCACAAAAAGAACTAAATAAAATTATCAATGAAATAAAAGCCATTACAAGCAATACCACAGAAACACAAAGGCTCTTAAGAGACTACTATGAAAAATTATAGCTAAAATTGGATAAACTGAAGGGAATGGGTAAATTTCTAGAAACATACAATCTATCAAAATTGAATCATGAAGAAATTAAAAAATCACAATAGACCAATAAAAAATAAGGATATTTAACAGTGATCATAAACCTCCTATTGACAGCAACTATAAAATCACGAGACTCAATGGATTTATGGGTAATTTCTACCAAGTGTTTAAAGAAGAATGAATGTCACTACTTTTCAAAAACTTCCAAAATATTGAAGAAGAGAGATCACTTCCAAATTAATATTATGAAGACTCTAAGAAAAAAAAAATGTACAGGCCAATACCCCTAATGAACATAGATGCAAAAATCTTCAGTAACAACAACAACAACAAAAATACTGGCAAACTGCACACAACAGTGTATTTAAAGCAACATACATCATGATCAAGTGGTATTTATGACCCAGGTGCAAAGATAGTTCAACATATGCAAATCAATAAATGTGATATACCACATTAATCAAACAAATTATTTTACTCTTATTTTAATAGATGCAGAAAAAAAGCATTTGACAAAACTTAACATTCTTTCATGACAAACATTAACAATGAATTAGGTATAAAAAGAGTGTACTTCAAAAGACTAAAAGCCATTATCTCAAGAATGGAAAAAAAAAAATCCCATGTACTCGGTACTATTATGAAACCAATTTACAATCACTCACACTTTCATATGAAGAATAAATCACAACTATGATCCAAGATGAAGGAGGGAGGAGGGGGGATAGGTAGGGAGTGGAGAGGTCAGATTGAGTGAGGGTGAATGGTGGGATCACACCAATGGTGCATAATGCAAGGGTACATGTTGGATCTATTAGTATGGAGTACAGATGTCTTAACATAGTAATTAAGTAAACGAGATGAGGTATATATTAACCAGTGTGATGCAAGCATTCTTAATTCTATATGTAATCAGCACATTGTACCCCATAAATGCATTAATGTATACATGATCTATGCATTTATGATTTAATAAAAAAATTAAAAATGAAATAAAAATTTAAAAACCCAAATCCACAGATAACATCATATTCGATGTTCAAAAATTGAAAATTTTACTCTAAGATAAGAAACAAGAAAAGGATGCCCATTTTTGTCACTTATATTCAATATAGTGCTGGAAATCTTAGCAAGAGCAATTAGGCAAGAAAAAGAATTAAAAAGTATCTTAATTAGAAGGAAAGAAGTAAAATTTCCTTTGTTTGTACCTGATGTGACCTTCTACATAGGATTCCCTACAGAAGCCACCAAAAAAATGTTAGAATTAATAAACAAATTCAATAAATTTTCAGTATACAAAATTAACATACAGAACAGTTATAAAAGTTATAAAAACAACTTCATTTACAATAGCATCATAAAAAAACAAAATACTTAGAAATAAAGGTAACCATAGAGGTAAAAAGATCTGTAAGACATTAATAAAAGAAATTGAGAAAGACACACATAAATGGAAAGGTATCTCACTTTCATGGATTGGAGGGATAATATTATTAAAATGTCCCTATCAGGCAAAGGGGTCTAGAGATTCAATCTGTAGAAAAATTCTAATGGTATTTTTCACAAAGGTAGGAAAAAAATCTTAAAATGTATATGGAATCACCAAAGATATTAATGCCAGGGATAGCTATGATCAAGAAGATAAGAGATAACAAATTTTGCTAATAATATGGACAAAAGGAAACTATAAAAGTTACTATAAAAAGCTATAAGAGTTTCATCTGCATTATTAGCAAAATTTATTGTCTTTTATCTTCTTGATAAGAAGATATAGTACAGCCATTATGGACATCTATATGAAGTTTCCTCCACAAATTAGAAGTAAAGCCATGGCTAGCAATGCCACTTCTGCATATGTGTACAAAGAAAGTGAAATCGTGTCTTGATGATATGTGTGCATTTGCATATTTGATGCAGCATTATTCACCATAGCTAGTATACAGGAACAATCTAAGACCCATTAGCAGATGAATGGATAAAGAAAATGCGATATGTACACACACACACAATGGAATATTATTCATCCATAGAAAAGAAGGGAATCCTGCTATTTGCAGCCTATAGAACATTATACTAACTGAAATAAGCCAGAAACAGAAAGACAAATACTGCACTATCTCAGCTACATGTGGAAAAACACAAACTTATGGAAGCAGATAAAGAATGGTGATTGCCAAAAGTTGGGAAATGGGAGAGATGAGATGTTGGCCAAGAGTTCCTGCATCATAAAATGTGTAATTTCTGGAGATGTAAAGTACAAATTGGATAGTAATGAATGTGTTAATTTAAGAAAAAAAAAAAAGAATCTTGAGCTTTGTCCTAATAAGCAGTTAAGTAACCTGTGGGTTGGCTTAATTCTTAGAGATCTCTTTATGAGCTTTGTTAAGTCTAGAGTAGATTTTTCTCAAAACCTTCTTTGGCCCTACTACTATTCTGAGGGCTCTACTAAGCATCCTGGGTGTTCAAACTCCACGTTGTCTCACAGCCATACGTGAGCTCTGGGGATTGCTCAGCTTACAATTCAAAGTTTTTCTTTGTTCTACACCATAGAGTATTACCCTAAACATATGCAGCTAGTATCCAACTAAAAAACTTAAAAACATCTCTACCATACTTCTAGAACTCTTTTTCTATGTGGACTCCAGATTTCGGCCTCCTTACCCTACTCAAATTCTAATCTTTATCTCCCCAACTGGGAAAGTCCACTATACTTTGCTTAGGTTCCCGTCCCTCTCCTATGGTCCAAAAGTGTCTACAAGAAGAAACTGGCACAAACACAGGACTTACCTCATTTGTTTCCCTTCTCTAAGGGATCACATTGCTGAGCTGCCAGCTGTCCAATGCCTGAAAAGAGTTGTTTAATATATTTGGTCCATTTTTTCCAGTTATTTATGGCAAGAAGGAAAGTCTGGTACCAGTTGGCTGGAAGTGGGAGTCCATCACACTGTATTTTAATTGCTCATTTTTGTAGAGTAAGAATCTCAGTTTGAGTGCAGGGCTAAACTTCAAACATATTTGGTGTATTTATTTATTTCTCTTATTGCTATTATAACAAAAATTTAGTGGCTTGTAACAACAGAAATTTATCCTCTTAGAATTCTGGAGGTCAGAAGTCTGAAATGAATCTTGCAAGGCAAAAATCCAGAGCTTGGCAGGAAATGTTCCCTCAGGAGGTGTACAGAGAGTCCCTTTCTTTTGCCTTCCAGCTTCAGGAGGCTGCCCACATTCCTTGGCTCAGGGCCTGGTCCTTCCAAACTCTGTTTCTGTTGTCACTTCACATTCTCTGTACTTTCATCTTCCTACCTCTGTTTCATAAGGACCCTCTGTTTATATTGGATTGACCCATGTGTTCCAGGATAAATCCCCCATCTCAAGAAATTAAGTCACATCTGCAAAGTCTCTTTTGTCATATATAGTAACATTCATCAGTGCTGATAATGAGGGCCTAAACAATTTTGGGGTAGGCATTATTCAACCTACCATATTTGGTGACTTGTGTAACATAAGAATTTATTCACATGAAGATTGTGAATTTTGAAGCAGGAAAGAGGAGATTTTATGAATTGGCCATGGGAGTGGGCTACCAGGTGGGGAGGACATTGTACTAGTCAGGTTCTCCACAGAAACAAAGTCAACAGAATAAAGAGAAGAAAATAAGAAAAAACGAAAAACATTTATTTTTTTTTTTAAAGTTAGCTCACATGTATGTAAAGGCCAGCAATTGAAAAATCCCTGGGTGTCCTGCAAGCTGGGAATTCCAGCAAGACTTGATGCATCAGGTTTCAGTCAAAGGCAGTCTGGAGGCAGAAACCCTTCCATCTTTATGAACTTCAGTCTTCAGTCTTTTCTCTTAAGGCCTTGAAATAATCGCATAAGGCTCACCAACATTATGGAGGGTATGTGCTTTATCCAAAGTCTACTGATTTAAATTTTAATCCTATATAAAAATATATTCACAGCAACATCTAGATTGGTGTTTGATCAAGCAGCTGGGCACCGCAGACCAGCCAAGTCAACACTTAAAAATAACAATCACAGACAGCACAGTGTTTGTCCTCCTCCCCAATCACCTGAGGAGAAGAGCTGCTATAAATAGATTGGTAGCATTCATTTACATAAGAAATTTAAGACATATTTTTATAGAATAGGGTATGACTGACATGGGGAGTCTGATGTGAATTTAAAATCATTTTGGCACCTTGAGCCTTTGGAGGCCTTGAGAACACTGAAACTTAAATGTTGGTATGGAATTTTACATTCTTATAGTAAGGAAAGCCTCTTTTTAAGAACTTACATCTCAGACAGTGTCAATGGAAAGAGGCCCTTTATGAGACAAAGCCGGAACTGACAGGTGGATTCTGGAACAAGGGTGAAACACTCAACCTCTTGAGTGAGTTTGAACAAACAATCTCTCAACCACTTGAGGGAGATTCTGCAAGGCCCTGGGTATCCTTTTCAAATTGGGGCAAATAACATCAAAATCTATGTTATAAATATTAAAGTGATCCAATATGTATCTGTTATAGGAAAGCATCTAAGAAAATTCTGCTTACAGTTATCTGCCTCCCCATGAAGCAAGAAGCTACTTCAGTGGTGATGATCCTTATTCACCACTGTGTCTTGAGTACTAATCAATACAGATTTGTTGAATGAAGGAATGAGTCAGTGAATGAGTAAAAAGAGAGTTATGTAAGAGAGAAGAAAATTTAAATAACTAAATTCTTCATAAAATCCTTCCCCAGGCTTATATCATTAAGAGTGTTTCCTATGCTTTCTTCTAGAAAATTTATAAAGAAGATTCCATTGGCAATTGCAGCGGCATCAAAAGTAAACAAAGGGGACCTGATCAAGTTAAAAGCCTCTGCTCAGCTAAGGACACCATAAACAAAGCGAATAGATGACCTTCAGAATGGGAGAAAATAGTCACATGTTACAACTCTGAAAAAAGGCTAATAGTTAGAATCTACAGATAAATCAACAAGAAAAGAGCAAACCCAGTTAATCACTGGGCAAGAGAAATGAACAGAACCTTCTCCTGGGAAAACAGAAGGATGGTCAACAAACACATGTAAAAAAAATGCTCATTGTCCCTAAGCTTCAGAGAAATGCAAAACAAAGCCACTTTGAGATATCACCTAACACCAATGAGGACAGCCCAGGCCCAAAGTCCCAAAGCTGCAGATGTTGGCAAGTGCAGAGAGAAGGAAAGACATACATACTGTTGGTGGGATTGCAAACTACTACAGCCTCTATGGAAAGAAGTATGGAGAATCCCTAAAGTGCTAAAAGTAGACCTTCCCTTCAATCCTGCAATCCCATTACTAGGTATCAGTCCAGAAGGAAAAAAAAAATTATTTTGCAATAATGATATTTGCACTCAAATGTTTATAGCAGCTCCATTCATAATCACAAAGATGTAGAAACAACCTAAGTGCCCATCAACCCATGAATGGATTGATAGGCTGTGGAATATGTATACTGTAGAATACTAGTTAACCATAAAAATGATAGAGACTTCACACCTTCTGTATTTACCTGGATGGAGTTGAAGCACATTCTCCTTAGTAAAGTATCTCAAGAATGGAAAAACAAGCATCCCATGTACTCAATATTAAGTTGAATCAAGGAGAAGAACAACTAATTACAGGCCCACATAAAATAAAAAACAATTAAATTCAAGTAGAGAAGGGCCTCATTCAGCTCCCACCTAATGGGTACAATGTAGGGGTTTATGGCACGCCTCCTGGGTGAAAGGCTCAACTACAACTCAGACTTTACCTAACAAATGCAAACAATTTAACCTAATCATATGCCCCTCATATGATTTAACCTAATCATATGTACCTTCATATTAATCAATAATAATAATAGATACATAAGTAAATAAACAAATAAATAACTAAAATAACTAAATAGTGAGAAGTTTGAAAGTGAGTCATATTCCATATTTGTTATACTTTCATATTCTCTATTCCAATTACTCAGTCACGCAAACTTCCAGAAAACATGAATCGTGACACCACAGGCAGAGACATACAAACAGAGCTCTTGAATTTAAACATAGCAGAATTACAAAACACTGTCCAATTCCAACATGCCAGTGTGTCCGGTGGCAAAGGGGAGTACACGGAAGGAAGCCATTCTCTCTTGCTGTGTATCAGAAGCTACAAACCCATTGCAGACCTCCTGTGCCTGCTGTGCTCGGAGCTTCCTTTAAAATAAAATACTTGGCAGTGCCTGTGGCTCAAAAGGGTAGGGAGCCAGTCCCCTATGCTGGAGGTGGCGGGTTCAAACCCAGCCCCAGCCAAAAATGGCAAATAAATAAATAAATAAATACAAGTTTAAATCTAAAAAAATAAATAAAATAAAATACTAACAGGTGTTTTGTTTTTAAGCATAAGAACAAAACAGTTTTGAGTAGAAGGTAGTGACACTGTTAAGGGAGTAATAGCGTAGAAGGAAATAAAGTGGTCCAACATCTCTGCTTGTGGGATTTTCAGGGTATTGAAGAGGATGGGAAGGCACAAAAGAAGTGAGACAATAATAGAAAACCCAGGAGGGTAGCCCTAACGAAGAACAGGGAGAGGATCTCTGGAAGGAGGAGGAAGACCCGTAAAGGGCCCAATGCTTCAGAAGATTAGGGAGGAGAATAAATTAGAAGGGTTTTTAAAATTTGACAACAGGTAAAGTATTGTCTCCAAGAGATGAGACGATAATGATGTAAAGTGGGTAGAATGGTTGATTTGGATAAGTCATCAGAAGCAAGAAGTGAGGAAGTCTGAGAATTTGATCTATGGAGTTGCCTGTGTAGCAGGAAATTAATAAAGAAGCTCAGAAACTTCACACTGGTAGCTTTTGTTTTCTTCCTAGGGTAAGACTAGAAATTGTTAATGACAGGGTGGTGGGGAAGCAGATAGAAAAGAAACACAAAGGTCTGAGATAATAAATGGGAAATAGTCATTAGGGCCCTTAGTAACACCGGGCACTAATCTACCTCACTCTGTGATTTTTTTTTTCTTTCTTGTCATACCAAGAAACCCTGGTGCAGGTGTCAAGTAAACAGATTGAACAAGGGTTGCTATTTTGCCAGGCAGATGTGTGTCACAAGGCCAAGAGGTTGAAATGAAGGATCCTGCACACATTCCCAG
The DNA here is from genome assembly GCA_963574575.1 of Galagoides demidoff. Lineage (NCBI taxonomy): Eukaryota > Metazoa > Chordata > Mammalia > Primates > Galagidae > Galagoides > Galagoides demidoff. Next base: position 19,155 of record CAUYQV010101874.1, read on the forward strand.
ATGAGTAGAAAAGGAAGGTGGTAGATGATACTCTGGGATAAGATGGAGAAATAGAAGGAATTTGGAATAGAAATGTGTATCCATTCGTCGGGGTTCTTCAGAGAAATAGAACCAACAGGGCGTGGGTGTGTGTGTGTGAGAGAAGGAAGAATTTTTAAGAAGTTGTCTCGTGATTGTGAAGGCTTGATAAGTCTAAAGCCTACCAGGCAGCCTGGTGGGCTGAACACGAAACCCCAAGGGAAGAGTTGCTATCGGAGCCCTCAAAATGTTTGCTGGGAGAATTTGGAATTCCTTCTTGTTTGAGATCAGTCAAATATTTGGGCACCATGACCCAGCCAAGCTGACTCATAAAATCATCTATTACAAAGTACAATGAAGAAGGGCAGGTGTTAGGATAATAAGAAAAATAGAAAGATTAAATATTCTGTTCAGAAAACAGGATATTTCTACTTAAAATTCAAGAGGTGAAACATTTTTCAGGATATAAGAAGGTCTGATGTGGTGTGTATAAAGTTGAAACAAATGAGATTGTAAGAGGCCAGGAAACTCTCAAGTTAGAGATTTGAGTGGGCACTCAAATAAAACTAAAATCAGTTGGGATGACAGGACTAGTTCCCTCTGGAGGAGACCATTTCCGGGATCTTGGCTCACAGTGCCAAGGATGAGCACAGGTGCCTAGCCAATGATGAGGTGATCACGGACACAAAGCAATCACCATTAACCCACATTTATTAATGAAAAAAAGCACACAAACCATAAAGAAAAGTACATCTCAAGAAGCAAGCTGGGTCCCTCTCCATGAAGAAGCGACCTCAAAGTCTGAACACAGACTGTCTTTTATAGACTAATTAAGCTATCTACTTTGGCCTTTCCCTGGACAGGATTGGATATTGCCTCTGGCCTTTGGGTAACTGACAGGTTGGAGTTACATAAGAAACTTGTTCTTTTTTAAAATTTCAGATTAATATGAAATTATGGATGATTGGGTTACATTATTCGCATCTGTTAGGCAAAATTCAAGATGTATTTAAGGGTGTGTACAGTGTATCCTTACGTTGTCCACATTAGTTGAGAGTTTACCAATGTCCCTCCATCCTCCCTTCTCTGCCCTCCTTCTCCTCCCTCCCTCTCCCTGGGACATGAATAAAGTTATGTTTTCCTCTTGTGTGGGTGTGTAATTGTTTATCTAGTGGCTTCATATTGGTATTATGTACATTGGATACTTGCTTTTCCATTGTTGTGATTCTTTTGTAAGAATGTTCTTCAGCTCCAATCAGGTTAATACAAAGATGCAAAGTCTCCACCTTTTCATGGCTAAGTAGTATTCCATAATGTACATACACTACAGCTTATTTATCCACTCATGAGCTGATGGGCACGTGGGTTGCATCCTAGACTTTGCCACTGTGAACTGGGCTGTGATGACATTCTAATGCCAATGTCCTTATAGTAAAATTATTTTTTTTTCTTCTGGGTAGATACCTAGTCATGGGATCATGGGATCAAACCAAAAGTAAACTGGACTAAAGTGAACTGGTAGTATGTGAAATTAGGGGGTAGATCAGGAAGAAGAAATCAAGGCTCTCAGCAACCATACTTTTACATAACAAACTTCTCAACACACGTGGTCTTCCCAGGAACCTTCCTAAAGAACCCTTGTGGGGTGTGAAAATTTGCAAGTTTAATTATATGACAGTGAACAAAGTGGGCCCAGGTCTGTGTAAGGTAACTAGGGGCTCCTACTATCTGTTTCAACTCTGGAAGAGTCTGGACTCCCTTAAAGCCTTTCCTGTTCTCCCAGCCACACCCTTACTTCCATCCTATCAAGGAGAGAAGCCAGAGATAGGATGGCATGCTCCCAGACCCAGCAGCTGATGCCCTACCTGTTAGGGAGATAAGTTGTGAGCCTCTCCCATCTCCCCTGCCAGGTGGAGAGCAGGCAACTGGGAACTAAGACTACAGGCGCAGCAGCCCTGGAGAGCAGGACCTGCCTTATCTGAGGCACAGCTCCAGCTGAAGCCCACTGCTCTGCTCCTCTGCTGCAGGCTGCAGCTCTCACTCCAGGGTTGCAGCACCACGCTGATGCAGTCTAGGAAGGTGCCTCTGCAGGCTGCCTCCTCCATGGAGCCGTGGGCCTGCTCGAGTGCCGTTACTGCCCCAGCTAGACCTGGGTAAAGACATCAGCCATTAACTGTAAGAGAGAAACACTTACAGATAAATTACAGATATGAAGAGGAGTAAAGAGTATCCTAATATAGCTCAGTGCCTAGGGCACCGACCACATGCCAGAGCTGGAGGGTTCGAATCCAGCCCTGGAATGAAAAGTACAACTAAAAAACAGCCAGGCGTTGTGGCGGGCACTGTAGTCCCAGCTACTTGGGAGGTTGAGGCAAGAGAATCACTTAAGCCCAAGAGTTTTCAGGTTGCTGTGAGCTGTAACAGTACCCTACAGAGAGTGACATAATGAGACTCTGTCTCTAAAAAAAGAGTATCCTAATAGTAATAGCTAAAATAAATTGAGTAATTAGTATCTGCCAAGCAGTTACAATAACTTTTATACTTTTATCTCAATTTTTTAATCTTCACAATGGTCAATTGGTTAAATACTATGAATATTTTAAGTTTAGAGATGAGGAAACTGAGTAACAAAGAAAATACATGAATCCTCCTAGAACGCACAGCTAGCAAATGAGAGAGAGAGAGACTTACCAACTTAGTAACTATCTATGACTGTTCTTAAACATTTTACTACACTGTTACAAACAAACATAAACTTTAAAATGAAGATGAAGGGACAGTGGTTTGGACCCAGCAAAAGCAAAATTAGGTCCATGGCAAGCTTTTCTTTTTTTTCCATTTGTTCTCTGGAAGAAGGCTCATCCTATACCATGCAGGCTGCAGAGGGCCACATGTTAAATTACACCTCATAGAAGACACAGAAACACACGAGCATGTTTACCTGAAAAACACGAACACGAGAGAAAAATTTTACAGAGGTAAGAAAACCTGATGGTAAAACTAAGCAATGGGTGGTATACAGATGAGAGAATGAATGTATTTCCTGCCACTGTCCTGTACAGTAAATATTACCATTGCACATTTTACAGTGATGAAATTGAAGGTATAAGAGTTATTCTAACAGTATTTGCTCTAAGTCACATAGCCTGTGTGAGGAGAAGAACCAACAATATATGCCACAGTTGTCAGAGTCTCTGCTCTACCCAGTACACAATGGTGGCAAATCATTACAACAACTAACACTTGAGGATGTTTTCTACATCAGACACATTTACAACCTTTATATATAGATTACATCATGTAACGTTCAAAAAACCCTTTGAGATAAATACTATCAATATCTTCAATGTATATATTTCTGAAATGTGGTTTAAAGAGGTAAGGTAACTTACCCAAGATCTGGTTGGCCCTGGTGTCAGTGGTGAGATTCATACCCAGCTAATCTGTATAGTCTGCATTGAGATTGTATGTATTGTAATGTATACAAGGGCATACCTTAGGTGTGCCATTCTGTCTCTGAAAGCATATGTGCAGCCTATTGTCTATCCTTCTGCTCTTTCTGCCTGGCCTATTACAGCTTTATTTAATGCAGGCAAGTATTCTTTATTGTAGGAATGGTTTCAGAAAGCTTTCATCATCACAGCACCCTAACAAACCATTGTTAGTTAATTGGAATTGACTCACAACAAAATTTGCTGTACTTTCCTTATTTCATGCTAGGTTCCAGAAAGGAGAGCAAAATTTATCTTAAGTTAGCAAAAGGATAGTATGGTGGATGTTCTTCAAATATTGACTTTCCACACCTCTTTTCATTGGAGGGGACATTTTCCAGGTCCCATGGATGCTGAGCCTGGCCTTAGGATTTGCTTTGGGTAAAAGAATGTAGGTGACAATGTAGACATTCTAAGAGGCAAGACCAGGGCTCTTGAGTTTCTATCCTTGACAAGAGGAAAGTGGGCCTCACATATCCTCAACCCTCTCTGCTTAAATGTTAGAATGAAAACCCCTGACACAAGTCTAAATCCAAGTTGAATCTCAGAGTTCAGATTAACTCAGCTGAGCCCCACCAACCCCAGAGACAAATCACAGGAGGAAAGGAAGTCTTTGTGTCTGTTATACCAAAAGTTGTGAAAAGCAAAGAAAGTGGCCAGGTATAAAGAGGGCAAGTGCACAATTATCAGTGGTCAGTTCTCCAAGAAGACATAATTATCGATGCCTTGTTACATGTGTATTTGTAACAACAGAGCATCAAAATACACGAGGGGAAGGCTGATAGAGTTGCAAAGAGAAATGGATGAATCCACTGTTATAGTTGGAGAATTCAACTCTCCTCTCCTCTCTCAGAAATACACAGGGCCAGGAGGCAGGAATTCAGACCGGTATAGTTGAACTGAAATCCACAATTACTCAAATGGATATAATGGACATCTACAGACTACTTCATTCCACAACAGTAAGAATATACAGACTGCTCAAGTTCACATGGAACATTCACCAAGACATTCTGGCCCATAAAACACTTTTTACCAAATTTAAAAGAACAGAACACACAATCTCAGCACTCAAACATGATAGAATTAGTTAGGAATCAATAGCTGAAAGATAGCTGGAAAATTCTAAAATGCTTGGACATTAAACAACACACTTCCAAATAATATTTGGGCTAAAGAAGAAATGTCAACAGAAATTTAAAAATATTCTTAACTAAATGAAAATGAAAACACCACCTAACAAAATTTGGAGGATACTGCACAAAAAAATGCTTAGAGGGAAATTTACAGAATTGAATGAATTTATTAGGAAGAGAAGAAAGATCTAAAATCAGTCTTCTAAACTATCACATTAGAAAACCAGAAAAGGAAGGGTAAATTAAATTCAGTGTAAGGAGAAGAAAAGAAATAATAAAAATAACAGCAAATATCAATAATAAATTACTAGGGGAATTCAATAAAATCAAAACTGGCTATTTGAAAATCCTAATAAAATTGATATTCCTGTAAGAAAAGACTAATTAATAAAAAGAAAAGATAAGAATTAGTAATATCTGAAATGTAAGAGGCTACATCACTATAGATCCCATGTATATTAGAAGGAGAATGAAGTATGATCACAGTCCTGGGCAGTGGAACACTAGAACTTATTCCTTTATCTAAAAAGATCATACTGTACCCCAAAATATGTACGAGTTTTATGTGTCAATCAAAAAAGTTATTACAAGGAAATTAAAGACTTATAACAACTAAAAAATAAAGACACAGTTTACCAAAACTCAGGCAAGAGACAATGGACAATCTGAATAGGTTTTACCTATACAGAAATGGAATCAATAATTAATTTCTTCGAAACAGAAAACATCAGGCACTGATAGATTCATTGGAGAATTCTATCAAATATTTAATGATGACATTATAGCTATTCTCTCTTCAAATGATAAAAGCATTTCCCTAATACCCAAACCAGACAAAGATATGGCAGAAAAAAGAAGCTAGAGACCAGTATCTCTCATGACAGACAGATATATGTAAAAAGTGTTCAACGTGTCAAATATAACCATGTATAAAGAAAATTATACACCATAAATAGTGGAATTGATCCCACATACACAGTGCTGGATCAACATTCAAAAATCAATTTGCTAGATTTATCACATCAATAGGCTAAAGAAGAAAAGTCCCATAATCATATTAATAAATACAGAAAAAAAGTATGTTTCACAAAATTCAACACTCATCCACACACACACACAAAAAAAATGCTCAGTATGGTAGAAATGGGGAGAACTTCAACTTCCTCTGTTTGATTTAGAATATCTACATAAAACCTGCGGCTAACACTTAACATCATACTTAATGATGAGAAGCTCAGATCTTTTCCACTAAATTGAGAAACAAGCAAGGATGCCCCGTCTCATACTGTTTATCAGTATCATGTTAGATGTCCCACCTAATGCAAAGAGGCAAAAAAAAAAAAGAGGGAGGGGGGAGGAGAGACAGAAGAAGAGACACATATTGGAAAAGAAGTAATCTGTGTTTGCAAATGATGTGATCATCTATAAGAACCCACCCCCCCAAAACTGATAAGTTGGGATAAGGAGGGTTGCAGGGTACAAGGTTACTGATATGCAAAAGACAACTATTCTCCTTGAGCAAGTGGGATTTGAAATTAAAGGCATGATATTAGCACCTCCCAAAACTTAATTTTTAAAATTAAGGTACCAAAAGGCATATAAGAAGCAATGAGAAAAACTCCAAAATATGCTAGAAAAAAATTTAAAAACTGAATAAATTGAGAGATATCCCATGTTTGTGGGTAAGAAGACTCAATATTGTCAAAATGTCAGTTTTTCCTAGCTTGATGTATATATTCAACGCAATCCCAATCAAAATCCTAAATGAATTTTGTGGATATTGACAAACAACCCCAAAGTCTATATGGAGAGGCAAAAAACCCAGAATAGCCAATAGAATATTGAAGAAGAATAAAGTTGGAGGACTGATATAACAAGAACACAAGACTAGTGAGAGGGGCCCAGTAATCAACACACTGTGATACTGGAAAAAGAATAGATGAATTAAGGTACAGAGCAACAAGAACAGAGAGTCCAGGAATGGACCTAAGTAAGTACAGTCATTTGTCCTTGACAAAGGGGTGAAGGCAAAATGATGAAAAAAAGATAGTCCTTCCACGGTATGGTATAGGAAAAATTAGGCATCCACATGCAAAAAAAAAAAAAAAGAAAGAAATTTAGACACAAACCTTATACTTTTCACAAAAATAACTCAAATGGATCACAGATCTTTATCTCAAAGAGAAAGCTATAAAACTCCAAGAAAATAACATCAAAGAAATCTAGAAGACGCTGGGTTTGATGATGACATTTTGGATGTCGTGCCAAAGCCAGGAGAGAAAGAATGACTATGCCGGGTTTTATGAGAATTAAAAATTTCCTACCTGAAGAGACACTGCCAAGAAAATAAAAAGACAAGCCACAGCCTTGAAGGCAATATTTGCAGCCCTGTGATTAAACACGTACAATGAACTTTTAAAACTCGGCCAGAGGAAATAAAACCCTGATTAATAAATAGCAATGACTTTAACAGACACATCACCTAAGAGGATACAGAGATGGCAAATAAGACATTCCACATCATGTGTCATCTGAGAAATGCAAATTAAAATAAGATACTACTTCACATCTGTCAGAATGACCACGATCCAGAACACTGATAACACCCAGCGCTGCCCAGGACTTGGAGCGATGATAACCCTCATTCTTTCTGCAGGACACAAATGGTACAGCCACTTTGGAAAGTAGTTTGACAGTTTCTTAGAAAACTAAACATATTCTTACCATATGATATAGCAATTACGCTACTTGGCATATCCTCAAGGGAGTTGAAAAAACTATGTTCACATAAAAACCTGAACTTCACAGCAGCTTTATACATAATTGCCAAAACTTTCATGTTACTTTCAAGTAATCAAAATTGTCCCTTCAGTAGTCAAATGGATACGTCAGCTGTAGTACATCCAGACAAAAGAGTATTATTCATCACTAAGAAAAAAGAGAGAGATTTAGCTATGAAAAGACATAGAAAACTTTAAACACACATTACTAATCTGAAAAGCTGCATAGTGTGCGACCCAACTCTGCAGCATTCTGGAAAAGGCAAAACTATGCAAGCAGTCAAATGATCAGTGGTTGCCAGGGTTTGAGAGGAGAGAGGGTTTGAACAGAGCACAGAGGATTTGCAGGGCAAAGAAACTACTCTGTTTCGGACTATAACAGTACATACACGCCATTATGCATTTGTGCAAACTCGGAGGATGTGCAGCAGCATGAGTGAACCCCAATCCAAATTATGGATGTTGGGGGACAAAGATGCATTAGTGTCATTCACCAATGACAGGGAAGACTTGGCATACGTAAGGGCAGGAGGCAGAGGAGAAATCTCTGTATCTTTCTCCAAATGTTACTGTAAACATAAATCTGCTCTAAAAATGAAAATCTATTCAATATATTTTCTGAAAACTGTTTTTGGGGACCTCATTCATGACGAGGCGAAAGAGGTAGATAGGGACTCGGCACCCATAGCTCAGCGGGTAGGGCTCCGGCCACATACACTGAGGCTGGCGGGTTAGAGCCCAGCCCGGGCTTGCTAAAGAACAACAACACTACAACCAAAAATAGCCAGGCATTGTGGTGGGCACCTGTAGTCCCAGCTACTTAGGAGGCTGAGCCAAGAGAATCGCTTAAGCCCAAGAATCTGAGGTTGCTGTGAGCTGTGACGCCACAGCACTCTACCCAGGGTGACATAGTAAGACTCAGTCAAGGGCATAGAAATTTTATTATTTTTTTTAATTTCAGAATACTATGAGAGTACAAATGTTTAGATTACATGGATTAATGCTCCACTGCTGGAGACATTGTTACCAGTGTGCCCATCACCCAGGCAGTGTACCCTGTTCACCCACTTTCCCCTCCCACTTGCCCAGTGTCTGTTTGGTGGTTTATTTCTACCTGTGTACAGGAGTGCTGTTTGCTTAGTTGCAACCTACTAGTGTGTCTGGTATTTACTTTTCTACTCTTTCAATTCTTCACTAAGGAGAATGGTCTCCGGTTCCATCTAGGTTTATACAAAAGGAATTAATTAATGTTTTTCACGGCTGAGGGGAACTCTATGGTATAACGTGATTGTTTTTTTATATAATTCCGAAGCTAATAAGCAGAAAGTAGCTCAATCAGGTTTGCGTTTTTGAAAAGGTCATTCTGGCTGCAGTGTGAGGACTCATTTGGTCGGGTACTAAAATAAATGGAATGTAGATCAAATGGGAGTCTATTTCAATTATTGTAGAATAGAGGTGATGGTGACAAAAAAGGTGTTGGAAACAAGAAGAGAAAGAACTTACGAGAGATTCCGAAGCAAAGCCGACATGACATTCTCATAGATAAATCAAATGTCCCATATGTGATGTAGGAAGGAAGTTGATGATCATTTATCAGGGAGTGTGCATACTCTGGTCACATTTTCATGCTAACACAGTACTCCCAACAGACTACGGCATGCATTTCCCCCAGCGTTAGAAAGAGACAGACTGTCTGCAGTGAGGAAAAATCCTCCTGATTTTCTAAATAGGTATCAGAGTGTTATTTGAATTTGACAGCTAAATTCACAGATTATGTAGCTTGCTTTGCACTGTCATCGGATCTGCAAGCTAGTGAACAATGTGACCGTTTATTCCAGAAGGAATAAGCACCCAACCAAATCAGGGAGCTGGGAAACAGCTTTTAGTAATAGTCTCATCAGAACTCATTCTGGCATCAAACTAAGTTCCCCAGACAAATTACCGAGATTTATACATAAAGTTTTCTTCTCCATATTTCTCTCAGCCAGAGCTTTACTCTGAATTACTTTAAGTTTCTTTCCTGGGTCTCTTTTTTTCCATAATATAAATGCCACTTCTTTCACCTCCAAGTACTTTCTCTATTTTATTGTCTGTTAACAAATCTTCTTAGTCTCCAGTCGTGTATTTTAGTACTGAGGATAAAATTAGAAAAAAAAAAAATAAGATTTTGAGTGCTTTGAAAGAATTTTGTCTACCATTTTTTTCTCCATAATATGCCTAAAACCTACCATAGTGTTGAGTCTATAGGCAATATTTAATAAATACTTGTCAAATAAAATAATAAATACCTGTATGAATGAATGAATTTGACTAAAAGGCCATTTTCTGAGGTCAGCCTTCTTCAATTTCCCTCAATAGGTCCTGTTGCCTCTTAATCACTCTTGCTTCTCCTTCATGGAAATATCCACAGTTGTAATTATCTGATCAGCTGGGGAATTGGCTATTGAACTCATATTTCCTAGCATTCATTAAGCTCCACAAGAGCACGTTTTATTCATTGCTATGTCCCCATGCTTCATAACATGGCTAAAACACAGAAGTCAGGCGATGAACGGACGTTGTCAGATAAACACATGATAAATAAAATCATTAAGGAATATGCAGAACCTTAGATAAGAGGAAGGAATTTGCAGCTCCACATTCCCCTTGACTTTTTAGTTAAGGAAATGAAAGCCCAGCAAAGTGGAGTGACTTGCTCAGTGGATCATAGCTAATAAGTAGTCAGAGCTATATTTTAATCCCAGTTCTCTCCAAGTCCGCAGCCTGTGCTTTGAAATGGAAACACGATGGCGTGCTGCACCATTTAAGCGATGATATATTCATTTAAAGCACCAGAGATCACATTTTAGGGAGAGAAAGAGTTTGTAGTATGAGATGAATCAATCAGCCATATGGAAGGAAGAAAAAAAGAACAGGCTGAAAAGCTTCCTTTCACTTTGTACAATATGAATTGTCACAGGAATCAAATTTGGCACATACTGTAAAGCAAAGGAAAAAAAAATTATCCCACACTGGATGTAAAATGTGACTTGCATTTTGTCTACGTTTCGGAAATCTTGAAGGGGATACCAAAAGACCCGTGGGGTGGAAGGCATGATGTTTTGCTGACAGGCTCTTTATATACACTTATCCCCGGGCAGTTAGATAAGGACCTGAAAAATGGAAGCCGACCTCAGACATGATGAATACATTAAACAATGAAGCGTCTGGTCGGGGTCAGGCAGCCTCCTTGAAGAGAGTGGATGTGTCTCAGGACACCGAGTCTCCAGACAGACGCAGGGGCAAGGAAACGGTCCATCAGGCCGTAAACCATTCACATCTGTTCTTCTGTCATTCGTCTTTGAGGTCGTTTCCCCAGCCTTCAGCAACATCCCAGGTTCACGACTAGATCCTTATGCCTGCTAATTACAACAGGGGTCCAGCAGCAGCCCTCGTCGAGTCTCCACCTGCGACTGGCACCTAACTGCAATGATATCAAGCAGATAATGGAATGTATGGATTGTTAATTATTAGCTCTGTCTAGCCTGCCACATTCAGCTTCCAGGCATTGTCACCTCCCATCTGGCTCTGCAGTGCACAGGGTTTGCTGTTTTGGAATCCTAAGTACTCAACCTTCTAATAGGTCCTTATCACAAAATTTTAGCTTTTGAAGGCATTTTAGTGATTGCCAGGTAAAACACACATAGCCCATGCAGTAGTGCTTTTTCAAACATCTCTCTTAAAAGCTCGTTTAGCCTGTGTTGCGATCCTGTGATGGGGAATCACTGCCCCATGAGGCCCCCTCACTCCAATGCTGGACGGTCAAACTGGCTAGAAAAATCCCCCGTGGTTTAACTAGAGTTGAGTTCCCTGTGGCTTCTGCTCCTGTGGCTTTCTGTGGCCCACAGAATTGCATAAAATCTTTATCCACATTGTATGCTGTGTTGTGCAAAATATGGCATATTAAAAAGAGCTCTAGAGTCTTACAAGCTTGGGCTCTAATGTTAACTCTGGGACATAGTAACCATCATCTTGCCTCCTGAAATTTAATTTCCTCACTTATGTAAGGGGGATAACACTTTGTGGAATTGCTGTGAGAATTAAGTGAGTCAAATGCTTCTCGGTGCCGAAGGATAGATTCCAATGATGGAGAACAGACCGTGGAACACTGGTTTGAACACTGGCCTTAGCAGTTACTAGCCCTGTGACCCTGGGCAAGTTACTTACACTTTCTGCTCTTGTTTTTCTCATCAACATAAGAGTGATAAGGAAAGTATATATTATCTATCTCAGAGGGTTTGGGGGAAGATCAGTAAATTACCATGTCAGCTCCAGTATTAATCAGTACAAGCTAATTGCCGTACCCACCCACGTCCCCCCCCCACTAAAATCCCCAAATCCCAGAGCTTTATTTCCACAGAGAATTATTTCTTGCTGTTGTCACTATAAAAATGGACAACTCAAGGACAGAGGCTTCTCCTACCCGGGAGCATCATTGTTCCTTAGGATCATAGATTCAGGTACTGGCTCCTCTGTCTCAGGTGCAGAGAGAATGAACACAGGAAAGGGGAAGAAGGACACAGGCTCTCAGCCACCATAGCCTAGAGCTGTCCCCCATCTCATCACTCACAGGCTATTGGCCACAAACAGTTATCAGCCGTGTGCCACACTCACCCAAAAAAAGGCCTGGAAAATGAAGGTTATTGGTTTTCTCTGGAAGACTAGTATGTAGGTTTGGGGACCATATAGCAATGTCTCTTCGGTGACCACAAACACTGAGAAAAGCGCCTGACACAGATGTGTCTCAAGTGTGGGCCATTATTACCTTGTGATAATAGCAATTAGGGCAATTACAATTGAAAGAGTCCTTCAAACTTAAAAAGCCATTACACTTTCTGGGCTAAACAGTAATCCCTCATATGTTATGGTTCAAGGTCTTTTGTAAGTTCTTAGGCCACCTAAGATCACCATAATACCAGATCCTGAGCAATGCAGAACAAGCAGCTTTTAGACTGCCAAAGTATCAACTGGTCTTTTTTTGAAATTTTTATATATTTTTTTCATCTAATGTTCCCCCAGAAAATATGCCTTCAATTTATTCTAACTCAGACTTAGCTTCAGCACTTCTGTAGAGATTTGCCAACTATGAGCTTTGACCCATGAGTGACACACAGATACTTTAATAGGTCTAAAACTGAGTCTTTATGGCCAAGGGCCCAGTGGGTGAAGCCTGTATTCTCAGCACTCTGGAAGACCCAGGCAAGTGGATTACTTGAGCTCTCGAGTTGGAGACCATCCTGATCAAGAAGAGCGAGACCCCACCTCTACTAAAAAATAGAAAAACTAGCCGGTCATTGCAGCAGGCAACTGTAGTCCCACTCTGGAGGCTGAAGCAAGAAGGTCGCTTGAGCCCAAGAGTTTGAGGTTGTTCTGAGTTATGATGATGCCACCTCCCTCTACCCAGGATGACCGAGTGAGACTCTATCTCAAAAAAAGAAACAAAAAAACAACGGCAACAGAAACTGAGTCTTAAGAATAGAATAGAAAAAATGTAGGCTGCCATTGGGTTTAAACAAGATTATATATATAAACATTTAAAACACTAATTTTCAAAATGGAGAAAACCTTAAAAAGAAGGAAAAGGTGACATATGCTGCAACACAGATAAACCCTGAAGATGTTACAAGTAAAACAAGCCAGTCACAAAAGAGTAAGTATCACATGATTCCACTTGCAGGACGTGGAGGAGTCCTTAGAGCAGTCAGGTGCTGAGACAGAAAGTAGAATGGTGATGGCCAGGGAATGGGAAGATAGTGATGTGGGGAATTATTTTTGAATGACGATGATGTTTCAGTTTGGAAAGATTAATAATGTTCTAGAAATGGTTATGGTGATTACTCAGTAATGGCCACTGAACTGTATAGTTAGAAATGGTTAAAACAGTCAATTTTACGTTATGTGTATTTTACATAGTATAAAATCTTCTTTTGAATAAAAAGATTATAAGAAACGTACCAGAAAAGATTAGAAAATATGAGTATTTCCCACTATATACTGAGGTAGGTACCGTTTTACAAAACATTTGCATCATATATACGTATATGTACTCATGAAGTAAACGTAGTTCTTTGTATGAATCAAGGTTTAAAAAAAGCGACCATTCCAGGGGACGAATATCAAAAAAACAAAAGCGTATACATTATTTTTTCATTTCTTTCTGAACAAAGTTGTCCCTGCCGAATCTAAGATTCTTTTTTCTTTCATATCTAAAATTTGTAACGATAGTGGCTTTTGAAGTTCCAACAATTGTTGCAGCAGTGTACACAAACACACACCACATTTACCGGCACCTTCCATGTCCTGAGATAACTCCGCGCCCTCACAGTTTCTGAAGCTCTGACCATTCTTTCTGTCCCTTCTTTTTCTGCTGATCCCTTCTTCCTACCTTTTAAAGCTCAATTTAAATGTTGTCCATCTGAAAGCCTTGCTTGACCCAACCCTGACCTCAGAAAGAAAAATGAACTTTTCTACCATAAGGTTTATTATTTTATTTGCAATATTTGTTGAATTGTCCATCTGCCCCACTCAGTTATATTCTCAGAAGAAGGTGTTTATCGTGCTCACCACAATGCCTCTAGGGTTTAGCGTAGTGCCTACCACCTATTCTAGGTTTAAAAATTGTGCAAGAATGAACGAATGAATGATGACTGAATGTGGAGCTAGAGTGACATCACTGATAATTTCAAATTAAAATATATGGTACAGACTATTAGCCTAGAATAAATATTAATTTCATATTTATCTTCGTGTCTTTTTAATTCCCTGTGGTTTGTCTTCAAAAAGAAGAGGAAATAACATACATACTTATTCTCTAGTGATTTATGACCCCTTCTTCCAATAAAAGGAGAGGAACTTAGAGTGAAAGGAATGTAGGCAATGAGACTGTAAAAACAATGAAAGTATTTTAAAGAATGAAACACAAACATAACTATGAGGGCTTATACGTGGGGTGAAATTGAGCTTCACTCTTCCCTCTGTGTGTCATGGCAACCATGGATGCCTGAAATTTACAGATGTGCCTATACACTCTCTACCCCCTGGAACCTTTAGCTGCTCCTTTGAAGGTGTCATGTAGACAGACGCGTCTTTACTGGCAGTTTTCCCCATAGACTGAACATACCTGCCCATGAAGCTTTGCTGTGTTGCTCTTATCTTCCTGCTGTTGTCATATTACTCTTTATTCTTGCAGCAAATCTATCAAAAGTGAGAGACTTGGTGTGGTTCCCTCCCATTCACGTGCTGTCAGACTGCTGGGAGGAGGCCCAGCTATCATTTGGGTCATGGACGCGACGGGTGAATTTGTGCCTTCTTCTTTTTACCATTTTGAACTAATTTTCAGAATTTTGTTGTTGTTGTTAGTCAACTGTCACTTCTACAGAATACTGTACGGGAACTATAAAAGAATAAACACTGTCTTATCCATTTCAGTGTCAAATGAATCTCTCACGGTTATTTAAGGTGTAATTTGGATTTCTGATGCCATTCTCTGCATCACAGTTAGAAT
>CAUYQV010101875.1:0-11868 GCA_963574575.1 Galagoides demidoff
AAAAGAATCATTTAGAAAATTAATAAAACAATAAGATGATTCTTCAAAAAGACAAACAAAATAAATAAACCCTTGGTCAGATAATTAGAAACATAAAGGTAAAACCAACTGATAACACAGAGATTATTTCTGACTACTGCAGAAAACTCTATGCCCAGAAATTTGACAATGGGGAGGAAATGGACCAATACCTGAAATGACACCATCTCCCTAGAGTTAGCCAGGAAGCAATAGCTCTTGAACAGACCAATATTGTTTCTTATTGAAGAAACAATAAAAAAGCTTCCAAAAACAACAACAACAAGAAGCAGCCCTGGACCAGATGGCTTCACACAGGAATTCTATCAAACCTTTAAAGATGAGCTTGTACCTATACTGCAGAACCTCTTCCAAAACATTGAGAAGGAAGGAACCTTCCCCAACGTGTCCCATGAAGCAAACATCACCCTGATTCTAAGACCAGGAAAGGACTCAACTAAAAAGGAGAACTACAGACCAAATTCACTAATGAATATAATTGCAAAAATACTCAATAAAATCTTGGCTAATAGATTGCAGCTACACATGAAAACAATTATACACCTTGATCAAGTAGGCTTCATCCCAGGGATGCATGACTGGTTTAACATCCATTTGCAAATCCATAAATGTAATTCACCTTATCAATAGAAGCAAAAACAAAGACTATATGATCCTCTCAATAGATATAGAAAAAACATATGATAAGATTCAGCATCCTTTTCTAAAAGGAATACTTAACAAAATAGGCATAGGTGGTACATTTCTTAAGATGATTGAAGCCATCAGTGAGAAACCCACAGCTAATATTATACTGAATGGGATAAAACTCAAAACGTTTCCACTTAGAACTGGAGCCAGAGTAGGATGTCCACTATTACCACTACTATTAAACATAATTCTGGAAATTCTAGCCAATGGAATCAGGCAAAAGAGGATACAAAAGGCATCCAGATGGGGACAGAGGAATTTAAACTCTCACTCTTTGCTGTTGATAGGATCTTATACTTAGAAAACCCCAGAGACTCAACCACTTGACTCCTAGAAATGAATAAGAAATATAGTAATGTCTACTTAGTGACATGTCAACAAAAAAGGTGAAGGATCTCTACACAGAGAATTATGAAAGCCTGAGAAAAGAAATAGCAAAAGACATTAACAAATGTAAGAACATACCATGCTCTTGGCTGGGAAGAATCAACATTGTTAAAATGTCTATTCTACCCAGAGCAATCAACAGATTCAATGCAATCCCCAGTAAAATACCAATATCATACCTTGAAGAACTGGAAAAAATACTACTTCATTTTGTATGGAACCAGAAAAAAAATCCCTGCATATACAAGGCAATTCTTAGTAATAAAAACAAAGCTAGAGGGATCACTCTACTACAGTTACAAGTCCACAGTGATTGAAATTGAATTTTTGTATTGGCACAAAAATAGAGATATAGACATATGGAACAGAATGGAAAACCAAGAGATGAAATCAGTCTGTTATTGGCATCTGATCTTTGATAATCGAACAAAAGCATAAAGGGTGAAAAGAATTCCTATTTAATAAATGGTGCTAGGAGAACTGGATAACCACATGTAAAAGACTGAAACTGGACTCACATCTTTCACCACTGAAAAAAATTGACTCAAGATGGATAAAAGATTTAAATCTAAGGCAAGAAACCATAGAAATCTTAGAAGATAGTGTGGGAAAAATTCTTGATGATGTCAGCCAAGGAAAAGATTTTGTGAAGAAGACTTCAGTGGCAATTGCAACAAACGGGACTTAATTAAGCTGAAAAGCTTCTGCACAGCAAGGACACAACAAGTAAAGCAAAAAGACAACCTTCAGAATGGGAAAAGATACTTGCATATTATGAATCTGACAAAGATTTGATAGTTAGAATTTACAGAGAACTCAAATTAATCAACAAAAGCAGAGCAAACAACCCTCTATCACTGGGCAAGAGATATGAACAGAACCTTCCCTGAGGAAGACAGATGAGTGGCTAACAAACATTTGGAAAACTGCTTATAGTCCCTAATTATCAGAGACATGCAAATCAAAACCATCTTGAGCTATCACCTAACCCCAGTGAGACCAGCCCACATCACAGAGTCTCAAAGCTACAGATGCTGGTGTGGATGTGGGGAGAAAGGAACACTTTTACACTGTTGGTGAGACTGCACACTAGTACAGCCTCTTTGGATGGAAGTATGGGGAACCCTGAAAGAACTCAAATTAGACCTCTCATTTGATCCTGCAATTCCATTATTAGGCATTTTTCTACCCAGAAGAAAAATAATCCTTTTAACATAAGAACATTTGCACTAGACTGTTTATCACAGCTCAATTTGCAATCACTAAAATGTGGAAACAGCCTAAATGCCCACCAACCCAGGAATGGATTAACAAGCTGTGGTATATGTACACCACAGAATACTATTCAGCCACTACAAAAAACTTTACATCTTTTATATTAACCTGGATGGAAGTGGAACACATTCTTCTTAATAAAGTATCACAGGAATGGAGACGCAAGTGTCTGATGTATTCAATACTAATATGAAGCCACCAGATGATCTAATACATGTCCATACAAGAAAAAAAGAAACAGCATATAAGAAAAAAAAAACTCAAATCAATTAAAGAGAGGGTGGAAAGGGCAAGGGAGTGGAAGAGGGGAGGAAGGAGGGGGCGTGGGCTCCCACTAAATGGACACAATGTTAGGGTGTATGGCATATCCCTTGGGGGCAGAACACAATTATAAGAGGGATTCTGTTTAACAAATGCAAACATTACAACCTTTTTCTTTGTAGCTTCAAATTTACCTGAAATTAAAAAAAAAAAAATCCCAGTTGAGAAAAGACAGCGTGAGTGGTTATTGCTGATGTTTGGCTTTCACCCTGAATATTCTGCCTTAGTTCTAAAGATATAAAAGGAAAGTATTTTTTATTGCTTCCATTAGATCTTCAGAATAAAACTGTTATTACAATTTAAAGTTTTAGGGAAGAAAAATTTCACAATAGTACCGTGTGATTTCACAATACCAAACACCGTCACATTGATTATTTCTTCATAATTGAAATATTTCCAGGCCTTTGCTATTGACTTTTATTTTTCACGAAATTAAAGGTAACTCATTTCCTAAATTACATAGTAAAAAAGACTCTTTAGGATTTTGGCTTTAGTAGTATAAGAACTAAGTCAGTGAATTTTTCATACTATTTACTAGGAAATTTGTTTTATGGACTATTCTTGGTTTACATAATTCCTTTTCCTAGTCCTCATGGAGCAAGACAGTTGAACTGTGATACAAGAGTTCTTATGGTAGATTCTATTAAAAATGATTAAACAAAAATACATTCTATATAGGAAATACTAAGTGGATAATCAGTCCTAAGGAGTATTGCTGAAGAGATTTTCTGGTCAGTCTTTTTTCACAGACCTTATTTGTCTTTTTCAAACACTATGCCTTATCTGCTCTCAGAACTCATATGTGACACTTTTTGGCATGCTTGCCCATTTAGATCGTATAGTCTTTTAATTTTTCTAAAACGCTATCATAGCTGTTTATTTCCATTTCTCCTAAGATACATGCAAGACCCAAGTTCAGCTGGGGTAGGGAACATTTCCTCTCTAAAGCTAGCTCGCACCATATCCCATATCCCATCTTAAATCCTGGAGGGAACAATGAAAATATTTTATGTTTTGGAAATACGGTCTCATTTTTTTTTGCCCAGGCTGTAGTATAATGGCATGGTCATAGCTCACTGCAGCCTTGAACTCCTGAGATCAAATTATCTTCTTACCCCAGCCTCCTGAGTAGTTAGGACTATAGACACCCGCAACTGCAATCAGCTATATTTTTATTTGAAAGTCATTGTTTAGCGAAGGGGCCTTATGCAGGTATAAGGCACCATGGCTAGCCAGAACATTTTTTTATAACTTTCTCACTTGAACCTCCCTTACCTTCTTCCCTAAGAAATGTTTATCAGTTTAATTAGAAAAGAGGACTTAGTTCCTCCTTTATTCTCCAGGAAGTAATTTCTAGTTCCCAAATTCATCTTCTTCCTTTCTTCCACTAAGTTCTCTTTAATCCTGATTTAGAGTAGGAATGGAGATGGAGGTAAGGGAGGAGAGCTTAGGTACTTTCCTTTTTTTCTGTAGATTTCTTCCTTGGAATGAATTCTGGAGCAAGGACAAGGAAGGAAGGAAATCGCGGTTAATTGCTTCTCCCACTCTCCTCTGACGGGTTTACTCTCTGTGACTTGTACTTTCTGGGGCTCTGTTAGGCTCACTGAGGTTCACTGTACCAGCAGCTTAAAAAAAATAATCAGTCAATGCTGGAGGTGTCGTTTGTCCTGCTGACAACCCTAGGACCCTGCATAGTCCAAGAAATACATGAAAAAGCAGGGAACATTTCTCTCTGTACCCAAGAAAGGGTGGGCATGTGGTTTAGAAAATGAGACTCAACAGACTTGTAGGAGGTTTATCAGTCTCTTAACCAGGTTGGGGAAAATCCCTAGGGAAAATGAGGGGACGTCAGAATAGAAAGCTGTGGTATCACAGCAGCTTGTCAACACTGGAGGAAGACACACTCTCCGAGGATACTGGTTCCCAAGAATGAGGCTAGTTAAGATCCAAAGTGGACAACTCCTCTATCCTAATAGTGTGGTGGCATTTATTTGAGTCTCCGGCTTAGCAACAACCAAGGAGGAGAAGAAAGCCGCAATCTTGAATGGTGCTGCACTTTCATCTTGGCACATCTCAGCTTGTGTTTTGTGAAACAAACTCAGATAAAATGATCTCTTCTCCAATGGCTCTGCTAAGCTTGTAGTTTTAGATTTATTACTGGATAATTTCCAGATGTGCTTAATTTTGTGCAGGAATAAACATGAAGCCATCCTGCAAACCTATGAGAAGCAAATGCTCTTTGTGTAGGTAAGCAATTTAGAAAGTAATATGTCTGTACATAACTGAAAGGAAAGGTAAAAAAAAAAAAGCACCATAGGCAGCTAAAAATAAATGATCTTCTCTATCATTTTAGAGATGTGATGATTAAGTACTTATACATTCACTGGTCTTATCAGCAGATACACAGCTGCAATAAAAAACTCCATCTACCCTAAGGTGCTCTGAAAGAACTGAGTCTTATGTCTACTTGACTAAAGCTTTTCTTCTCTATCAGGATGATTTAAAGGAAATATACATCTAGGCTCAGCTCTAATAGTCCCTTGTCATTCATTTTATAAAATTCACTTTGGCTGCAAGTTCACATAATGTCCTTGGTTCTACTATTGTTGCCTCATCATACTTAGAACCAGCACATAAACTTGCCTTTTGTCAAGATGTAAAACAAAATGCTGTCTAGTTTGGGATCACTTAGACTTTGTTGATTCTTAGTACCTAAAATATCCTGGGTCTTTCCAGCTTTAAATTTTTGTGACTGTGTTTAGGTTTCAAAACTTTTTTTTTTTTAGAAAAAATTAGACTTCCTTTTCAGAGTAAAATATCCCCAGATGTCATTTTCTAATTATGAAAATATCAGATTGACTCATTACTTCATTCTCCTATGCCAGGAGTTTGCGAAGAAAATTTACCAACTAAAACAGAAATGGATCTCCTTTTTCAGGGATTAAGAGAATGCTTATGTTGTGGAAAGGGCTTGCAGAGTCTAAAAAGCTAGTGTAAACATGTAACAGCACAGCAAATCATATTGCATGAGGGGAATTTTTATAGATATTTATGTACATATGCCCATGTATACATGTATAGGCACAGGTATAAATATTTATTTCATGGCTTCCTTGGCATGGAGTGTGGAAAAATTGTCACCATATTTTTTTTTTTTACTGCTACTTAACCCAACTGGTAGATTCATTTATTCCTCAGCATCATGATAATTGAGAGGTAAAAAGTGAAATAGATGATCAAATATAGTACTGTAGGCTGTAGTTGTTACTTGTTCTTTTTCAAATGCCTAGCATTCATCTTTTCTAGTTTGGGCAGCAGTGCTCTAAATCTCCCTCGAGGGATCAGTCTTTAGGCTCTGGTTGGTCTGTAGCACTGAGTCTGAAGACAGGCATGTGACTCAGGACAGGCCAGTCATCATGCCTAATTCCTATGATTAAATTGACTGGGCATGGGCAGGTGACTTGATTTACGACAGTAACAGTCAAGTCCAGGAATTCTGATTAAACTATTGAAAGAACTTTTTTTTTTTTTTGAGATAGAGCCTCAAGCTATCCCCCTGGGTAGAGTGCTGTGGCCACCTCCAACTTGTGGTCTCAAGTGAGTCTCCTGCTTCTGCCTCCCAAGTAGCTGGGACCACACGCACCTGCCACAACGCCTGGCTATTTTTTTTTTTTTTTGGTTGCAGCCATTATTGTTGTTTGGCTGGGCCCCGGCTGGATTTGAACCCGCCACCTTAGGTGTATGTGGCTAGCGCCTTAGCCACTTGAGCCACAGGCACCAAGCCAAAAGAACATTTTTGTTTTTATGTTATTGATTTAATTGTTATTAATGTTTTACTTTTTTCTTTTCTTCTGAACTTCAATCTGGATCTACCGTCAGATATCTTGCCACGATATAGAGACTCTGAGTGAAGTCTGCATGGAGGAGACCTGAGCTGAGAGATGGAGAGAAAATGAGTCCCACAACATTGGTTGAGATGCTGGATCACACTGGGCTTAGTATGACAAAATTGCAGGTTTGTGTTTAAAGCTACTTATAGAACAAACTTTCCCCAAGCCTTTCTATACTTTAGAAGAAGAATACAGCTACAAGGATTAAATATATTAATTTCAAATTTATTCACTGAAGTAATTTATGAAGAACTCAACTAGGGGCCACGTAATCACTGTATATTTAGAGTATTAAGATTACTTTAAGATGATTTCTCATTCACACTTTTTACCACATTGGTCTTTACTTCTGCTAGTCTGAATTGATGAGCACCGATGAATTTTTTAGTGATAAAAAAAATATTTATATAATTATTAATAAACAATAAATATTTGTTAACATACTTATATTTACCTATTTGCCTTGTCCTAGAATACACAAACTAATTTCAAAGCAGATGAGAAAGATGAGCCAGTGTTTAATAAATATATACTAAAAACCACACTGAACATATAAAATGGCTTAACCACAGTGGCTACTCAATATTAGCTTGACAGTAGGGAGTAAATTCAATAGTCACCATGAAGCAAAATATTATTTATACTTTGAGAATAAACACTAGTTAGGAGAATATTACTAATTGAATCAAGACACTTTCTCGCCTCATCTGGATTTCCCCAGTACCTTGCTTACAGCTCAATTTTACACTGGACAATGTTTCATGCTAGTAATAAATATGTGACTGCCCCCATATTTTTTCTGAGCCACATTGTTGGTGATAATCAAACTAAATATTTGAAATTACCCCCAACCTCAGGACAAAAAGCAAAGCTATAGGGCGCTGTGTATGTCTGTCATCTGTGGTCACACTTCCTTTCAGTCTCTCTCAAAGCAAGTTTAAAAAATATGTGCCAGTTGTTGAAGAAGTATAGTAGGTAAAATGTTTAAGAAAATAGATGTTACAGTAATACATATAGTTAATATTACACAAGAGTTCCGTAGGAAGAATTAGGGCCTTGGTTAATGAACGTTAAAAGGTAGAGATGAGCCAATAGCTTATTTTCACTTTCCAAGTTAAAAAAAAGCTTGACTTGACAAAAAGATGGTGGTTTTTTTCTCTTCCTTAGTCATAAATAAGGAAAAATTTATATATCATATTTCCACAGTATAGAGCTCTGCTAGGCACTGTTATTGATTGAAATGTACAAAAAGATATGATTCTTGCTCTTAAGGGAAGTCTAATCTAAGAGAAGTGAACTGAGGCTGAGCACAGTGGTACATGCCTGTAATCCTGGCAGTTTGGGTGCTGAAGCAGGAGGATTGCTGGAGGTCATGAGTTCAAGGCCAGCTTGGGTGACATGGGGAGACCCTCAACTCTAAAAAAAACAAAAACAGAAAAACTCAACAATTAGCTAAGATGGCTCTGGCCTGCAGACCCTTGGGAAGCTGAGGGAGAACAATTGCCTGGAATTTGAGGCCACAGTGAGGTATGATTGCACCACTGCATTCCAGCCTGGGTGACAATGGCAAGACTCTACCTGCACCTAAAAAAAAAGAGAAGTGAATTATTAACACTCGGCAGTATAAGAAGCCGGGACATTAGAGAGGACAGGATTACTGGCGTGCAGTCTGAGGACTGTTAGATGAGGAAACAGTGTGTGCAGAATACCATTCCTGGCTGTGACCTGTGCTCTTGTCCTGGGTGCATCACATTCCAGTTATTTGACCTTGGCTAAATATCCTGAGACAAAGTTCTCAGAGTTACTTACCTGACTCTCCCACAACATTACAGGGGATTTGTCATCCCTCATCTTCACAAAATTCTTTCTCCCTTCAATTTCCTTTAATATTCAATTCTATAATGTTTCCCAAAGAAACTGTCTGGATGTACCAAAGACCCCTTAAACACCATATGTCCAGAAATGGAATTAACAGTCAGACTTCCTAGAGCGTGTTTAAGATGATAGCAGAGTTCTGACAGTTGTACTCTTCACACCTATAACTTCAATTATCAGTACATGCTAATTAGGAAGGTTCATTTATTATGAACCCCTAATACAGGTCAATTTTATTATGTATAGTTCTTATCCTGTAGATTAGCTTTCTAGACTTGTTAATCTTACTCATCTGCTTTGAGATTAGTTTCTGTATTCTAGGACAAAGCAAATAAGTAAATATAAATATGTTAATATAATTAGGAACCAAGGCTGGTATGGTGGCTCTTGCCTATGCAGCTACACTTTGAGAGGCCAATATGGCAGGATTGCTGAGGCCAGGAGTTTGAGATCAGCCTGAGCAACATAGTTAGTCTACAAAAGATAAGAAAAATTCACTGAGTGTGGTGACATGTGCTTGAAGTCTTAACTAGGCTGAGGCAGAAGGATTTATTGAGCCCAGGACTGTGAGGTCACATTGAACTGTGATGACACTGCATTCCAGCCTCATGACAGAGCCAGACTTCATTCCCCCTCCCCCCAAAAAAAGAGGAATCAAAATTTTCAATATGAGAAAAAGATAAATATTATTCAAGAAGTTAATTTAAAAACATAATTAATTTCTATTAAAAATATAAATAGGAGCCATACCTTTAAAAATAAAGGACTTAATTATTTAGAGCAGTTTTAGATTTATAGAAAAATTTAGCAGAAAGTCATCGTGTTTCCATGTGCCGCTTAACTCTTTTTCTTTATTGTTAACATCCTGCATTAGTGTGGGCACATATGTTATACCTGATGCATTATTATCAAAAAGTCCATAGTTTATATTAAGATTCGCTATTGGCTCGTAAAGTTCTGACTTTTGAGAAAAGCACAATATAATGTATTCACCAGTCATTATTGGACAAAATAATTCCATCACCCTAAAATCCCCTATGCTCCTCTTATTCTTCCTTTCTGCCCTCCACACCTGCAACCTCTGTTCTTTTCACTGTCTCTGTGGTTTGACTTTTCCAGAACGTCACATAGTTGGAATCACACAGTGTGTGGTTTTTTCAGACTGACCTTTCACGTAGCAGTAGGCAGGTAAGTTTCTCCATGTCTTTTCATGGCTTGATACCTTATTTATCTTTTTTAAAAAATAACTGAATGATATTACAGTGTACAGGCATATCACAGTGTTCTCATTGAAGAACATCCTGGTTGCTTCCAGCAAACCCAGTGCTGAGCGTCAACTGCTAAGAGAAAAACATGCAGGATGCCATACTGCAGACTGAGTTTGCCATTCAGAGCGTATTTCACAGAGGGGGTGACACACATCAAATCTTGAAGGATTTGTAGGGATATAACAGGTATACCGGGGCCTGTGGAGGGCACTCTAACCAGAGAAGAAAGAGTTCGGTGATGGGAGACAGCATGGCACATTCGAGGTGCTGCAGAAACTCGGTATGGCTGTGGCATAGGGCAGATGGCCGGTAGGCTAAGAGGAGAGTAAAAGTTTATTCCTGAAGGACTTTTTGTATATTATTTTAAAGAGTTTAGATTTATTATGGATAAATGAAGAGCTGTTCAAGGATTTTAAAAAGAGGAGTGATGTGGTCAGGTTTTCATTTACAAAAAGATAACATTTCTTAGCCAGGTGTTATGGTGGGTGCCTGTAGTCCCAGCTACTTGGGAGGCTGAGGCAAGAGAATCACTTAAGCCTGAGAGCTGGAGGTTGCTGTGAGCTGTGATGCCATGGCACTCTACTGAGGATGGCACAGTGAGACTCTGTCTCAAAAAAAAAAAAAATATATATATATATATAAAATAACATTCCAGATTCAGTGTTCAGGAAAAATTAGACAAAGCAAGAAAGGAGAATCATGAGGATCTGAGCTCAGGCAGGGGTAGTAGTGGGCATGGGGGGCAGGACCAGGTTAAAGAGGTACTTAGGAGGACAGATGGGCGTGCCCAGCTATACTGCTATATTTTGGAGCATGGAAGCATTGGGATAGTCTGGTCATTGGACATTGGTTAGAATTGCCTTTTCAGCTCATGTACCTTTTATGGGCTACTATTTTGATGAATTATGTTTCTTTAATGGAAATTAGTCTTTTTTATCTTTAAAAAATACATTTTATTACGCACAGTTAATTTATATAAATGCTGTTGTGAGAGCACGCATATAGACAGTACAAAGCTAATGACACCCATCATCTCCCATAGTTACTTACTTTGTGTGTGTGTGAGACAACGGCGCTAAAGTCTCATTTAGTATTAGCCCCAAACACGATATAATGGTATTACCCATAGTCTTTATGTTGTACTTCAGGTCTCTAGACTTTTTCACCCTACATATCTTCCAGTTTGTATCCTCTGCTTACATCTCTCCCGATTTTCTACCCCCAATTTATTTCCTGCTAACCAGTGTTTTGTTACATCTCTATATATTGGAACCTTTTTTTTTTCTCTGTTTTTTTTTTTTAATTGAATGGTAACTATGTACATTAATGCTTCTGGGGTACAGTGTGGTGTTTTCACACACAATCTGAAACACTTCCATCAAACTGGTTAACATAGCCTTCATGTCATTTTCTTAGTTATTGTTTTAAAATGTTCACATTCTACTCTTAGATTCACTTGTACCCTTGTAAGATAAACCTCAGAAGTGATCCCTCCAATCCCCCTCCCTCCCCCCTCCCCGTATTCTTAGGCTGTTATTAGGTTATAGCTTTCATATAAAAGGTATAAATTAATTTCATAATAGGGGTGTGTACATTGGATACTTTTTCTTCCATTCTTGTGATACTTTGCTAAGAAGAACCTTCTCCAGTTCCATCCATGTGAATATGAAGGACGTAAAGTCTCCATCTTTCTTTATGGCTGCATAGTATTCCATGGTGTACATATACCACAGTTGGTTGATCCATTCATGGATGGATGGGCACTTGGGCTTCTTCCATGACCTGGCAATTATGAATTGGGCTGCAATGAACATTCTGATACAAATGTCTTTGTTGTAATGCGATTTTTGGTCGTCTGGGAATATACCTAATAAAGGATCAGGGTCAAACGACAGGACTATTTTTAGTTCTCTAAGTGTTCTCCAGATGTCTTTCCAAAAGGAATGTATTAGTTTACATTCCCACCAGCAGTGTAGGAGTGTTCCCTTTTCTCCACATCCATGCGAGCATCTCTGGATTTGGGATTTTGTGATATGGGCTAATCTCACTGGAGTTAGATGATATCTCAAAGTAGTTTTGATTTGCATTTCTCTGATGATTAAGGATGGTGAGCATTTTTTCAT
>CAUYQV010101876.1:0-44061 GCA_963574575.1 Galagoides demidoff
ACTTTAGCTCAATAGTTTGAGGTTGCTATGAGCTGTGAAACCACAGCACTCTTCCAAGAGTAACATAATGAGACCCTGTCTCAAAAAAAAAAAATAATAATCAAATTACAGCGCAGGTGTCCCTACTCCCCAGTCAGTCAGAGTGGCATTGCTTTATATGATTTACATGACAAACTTCTATTCTAAATTTTATTTGGCCAAAGGATTCTGCTAAAAAAATTTTTGAAAATTAAGTATAAGTACATCCTCACATGTGCAAGTTGTTAAGGATTTTCTGCGATAGTCTTTGTGATTTCTTAGTAAAGTGGAGAATAAGGAAATAAAAGAACCAGGGGATGGAGAGGAGAAAGAGAAAGTCATAAAGTAAGTCTGTGCTGATGGGGGCAAATTTTCTGAGTCAAATAGAATTTTTTATACATGTATAAGAACTTTCAAGCCACACACTATGGTTGAATACCTTTAAGTACACTATTAAGTTGAAACTGTAACTGGATAAAATGATTTGATGTTATTTTCCTCCATATAATAATAAGAATATAATATGCTTTTGATTTCAGGAAAGAAAAACAAATTAGAAGTGTAGAAGAAGAAATTGAACAGGAAAAACAAGCAGCAGATGGCATTATAAAAAATATGTCTCCTGAAAAACAAGTCAAATACATAGAGATGAAAACCACAAATGAGAAATTGCTACAGGTAACATTAATTACTACTATGTGCCAGGCAAGTTGTATGTAGTCTTGTGACTGAACATAAGCTTTGAAGATTGGCAGCGTCAGCATCTCCTGAGAGCTTGACTAAACCTGCTGATCAGAGCCTTCATTTCATCAAGGTCCCTAAGGATTCATATGGACATTTAAATTTGAGAAGTGCTTATCTTGAAACTTAATTTTCTTATGCTACTTTTTTACTATAATTTTTTGTTTAATTCTAAGCATCCTTCATTTTTGCATGTTATAAATATACCTGAAAACGCTTATATTTTTATGGACTTTAAATGGGAACATTAAAAGGCCTAATAGACGAAAGTCATATAGATATTTACTTTCCTTTCCCTCTCTGCCTAATAAGCAGCATACCTTTTACCTGCTAGATCTCTGATTTGAATGCCTGTGCTACTTAATCATATTGCTTGAAGATTAATTTTTTTACTTACACATTTTTATTGATGCAGTCAGTCCCTGGGTTATGAGCAAGATAGATTCTGAAGATTTTTTCTTAAGCTGAATTTGTATGTAAGTGGGAACACATTGATTAACCTATTACCTGTAATAGCCTCTGTTGGTAAGTACAGGTCATACATCAGTCAGATATTTCTTACTCAGGAATTTACTGTTTATAAGTGCAAGTTATATGTAAGTCAGAGACTGCCTGTATGTAATAATTTTATGTATCTTTAGGGTACATGAGATATGTACATATATACATATAATCAGATTGGTAATTAGGATATCCTTCACATCAGACATTTATTATTTCTTTGAGTTGGAAACATTCAAAATCTTCTCTTATAGCTATTTTGAAATACAGTAAACTTATTTCTGTAAGTTGATCACCTAAGGGACTGTAACAGACTGGTCAACATAAGGAACTAGGCCTACTATACTGATACATACATGTGGTACATGTCTAGTCTATGAAAATCAGGTCAACTTGAGGTGGTTGATGTAGGGAAAGGGGTTCTACTGTATAGAATGAATTATTGTTACCCTATAGTCACCCTACTGTGCTATCATATACTAGAATTTATTCCTTCTATCTAACTATATTTTTTTAATCCACAAACCAGCTTCTCTTCATCCCTTCTCTCCCCAGACCCTTCCCAGCTCCTGCTAACCATCATTCTACTCTCTACTTCCATGACATCAACTTTTTGGCTTCCAGCTCTAAGTGAGAACATGTGCTATTAAATAAGCAATTTAGGATTTTAGGTGCCTGCTGAGGGCTCATTTACAGCCTAATGTTCAGTCATCATGGTGCTCTTTCCTGCTCAGATGGCCCTTAACTAAAGACTGAGCAGAGAATTAGGCCTCATAAATCCCAATAATAAATAGAATTTTAGTTTTTCAGATATTCCTTCACTGACAATTTTGTATAATTTTTTATTTCACATAAAATTTATAAGGTACCAATGAAGCATTGAAGAAAGAGTATTATAGAAATGCCAAAATATAGTTGATCTTGTAGAGGGGTTATGAATAATAATATAATCATTTTAATGGGATAATAATAATCATCATCATCATTTTAAGGGTCTTATACTAGGAGTGAACCATGTTTACATATATGTGTGTGTGTGTGTATACATATGTATGTGTGTTTGTCTATATGTTTATATAGTGTAAATCTTGACCTTAAGAGAAATTAGGCAAAAAATACAAAAATATGGTTAAAATCAAAATTAAAAATTATAACTTTAGACAATGGCATCATCCAATATTTGATGTTCTCAGAACACAGTCATGATTCACTGCCAAAAGTTCTAGCTATCTTTCATGTGAAGGTTTTTTGAAGGTAGATGGCAAGGTTTATAGTAATGACAGAAGGGGAGGGTGGAGGGTAGATGGAGGGAGGGTAAAGGATGGAACCACACCTATGGTACATATTGCAAGGGTACATGTCAAATCTATTAAGTGTAGAGTGTAAATGTCTTAACACGATAATTAAGTGAGATGAAGGCTATGTTAACCAGTTTGATGTAAGCATTCTAAAATGTATATAAAATCAGCACATTGTACTCCATAATACTTCAATGTATATAGTTATGATTAAATAAAAAAAGGAGTAATGACAGAAATTGGCAAAAACAGAAATAATGAAATTTTAATAAAGTATATTTAAAATGAAAGATATTGGTTGAAGATGTTTACAAAATTTACTTAGTCACATCCATCTTTGAAATGTTGAGACATGGAGAAACAAATTGTTCTTAATGCAATTTGTATTTATATTTACTGTTTTTTCCCCTTAGGAATTAGATACACTTCAGCAACAACTAGATTCACTGAACATGAAAAAAGAGAGCCTAGAAACTGTAAGTTTATAATCAAATAAGGATTCTTAATTCTACTGAGCTACAAAAGTTAATTCAGCCAAATATTTAATAGAACTCATTCTAGTATATGTTTATTTAACAATATACTAACAGGAGTTTAATACATTTAATTTCCATTTTAAACCACAAAGATCATAGTTTGATAAGAAATTAGATTTAATGATTGAATAAAGTGGCTTATACCCATACTTCCAGTACTCTGGGAGGTGGAGGATCACTTGAGGCCAGTAATTCAAGACCTGCCTGTGCTACATAATGGACCTTTTCTCTAAAAAATAAAAACATTTAAAAAAATTATTTGGGTGCATAATCCTAGCCACTCAAATACCTGTTTGAGCCAGGAGTTTGAGGTTATGGTGAACTATGATTGTGCTGGTGCACTTCAGCCTGGGTGACAGACAGACCAAGATGCTGACTCTATAAATTAATGAATGAATGAGTGAGTATCTAAAGTGTGCAAAACAAATCATTCTATCTTACTGGGGCATGCAAATCTGATGGCAATGTGAAGACATACAGGAGACTGAAAACATTAAAAGGGAGAGAGATGAGTTTATTACTTTAAGGTAAAAGCTTGCAATTGTTTTCTTATTCACTTATTTAAAGCAATTTTTAATTCATAGCACAAACCATGTTTATATTTTAAAAAATTGAATAAGGGTAGAAATGTCTGTTTTGTTTCTCTCTTTGCAGGTAAAACTACTAGAAAGACATTTATTAAGTGCTTATTATATGCTTTTTTAAGCTTTTTACATATAACTCCAGCATAATCATTTAATCTTCACAGCATTCCTGTAATCCCATCTTGGTTTGACAGTTGTGGAAAACTTCAGATGGAGTTCATGTTTGACAGCTATCTGTAGCCTTTTTTTTTTTTTTACCCTAACATCTTATCATGAATGTCTATTCATGTTAATTTATGGAGATTCCTTTCATTATTTTAAATTATTGCATTACATTTATTATACATTGTATGGTTATAACACATCCTTGTAGGAGAACAGAGTGATTATTTTTTTCTGGTATTATAAACAATGTTTCAGTGAAAATATACATTTTATACAAAGTTACATTAATGTATCATAAGATTAATTTCTCTTGTTGGATCAAAGATACACACTTCTAAGATTGCAAGATTACCAAATTGCCTTTCTTTTTCATGTTCAGATGGGGTCTCTGTCTCTCAGGCTAGAATATAGTGGCATGGTCATGGCTTACTGCAGCCTCAAAGTCCTGGGCTCATGTAATCCTCCTACCTCAGCCTCTGGAGTAGCTGGGATTATAGGCATGAGCCAACATACCTGGATAATTTTTTAAAAATATTTTTGTAGAGATGGGGTCTTGCTGTATTGACCAGGCTGGTCTTGAACTCCTGGCCTCAAGCAATCCTCCTGCCTCGGCCTCCCAAAGTGCTGGGATTACATGTGCAAGTTACTATACCCAGTTCCAAGTTGCCCTACAAAAAAGTTGTTCCAATCATTACCCCTAGAGGTTAAGTATAAGAGTATATACCCTGTACTCACTGGCAGCAAACATCTAACTTTTTCAATTTTTGCTAGTTAATAGGTAAAAATCAGTACCTTGCTCTAATTTTCACTTATTTGTGCATAAATTTGAGTATCTGTTTATGTCTTTGTTGACCAATGAATTTCTTTTTCAGTTAACTACTTTTTCACGTCCTGGGTACTTCAATATACTGTCTTGGACTTCACACCTTGCTTGCTTTTCCTGATCTCCTGCAGATTCAGATAGATATGATGGTAGGATTAGGGACAGTTGTATATTGACATGATTGTTGTCACCTATCATGCAAAAGAAATAAACTTGATTATTTTGTAATTTGAGAATTTGCTATTGAAAAGTCTTTTATTAAAAATATTAAGGTCATTTTCTATGTTTGGTTTCCATCTGTAGGTACACTTAATTTTTATTTTCCTGATCTCTGTGGTGGTAGAAATATGCTTTAGGAAAGAAGACCACATTTATTATTTATATACTATAGTCAGCTTGCAGAATTCCTCACCGAATTTTTTGAAGTGAGTGGGGGAGTCAACTCTTATTTTACTTGGCAAATTTAGTTTTTGTAGAAAGAACTTAAGCTATAACCATAGATTTAGGTTGTGTACTAATGCCACCCTTCTTTGGCATAGATACATATATACCTAAAATAGCATGAGTTTAGAAAATGTATAATGTTCTCAAATCAATATAATGTGTCACTAATTCTATTTCACTTTTGCCAGATTTATTTATATTTCTTTATTCATGACTTGTTCTTCAAAAAATATGTTAGACAGTGGTCAATTAGTTGGTATTTATTGAATATCTACTTTGTGTTCACCAGTGTGCAAAGTATTATAGGTCATGATAATTTAGTTAGGATCATCGTGAACTTGAGTTTTCAGGGACAGTTTTTTCAAGACAGTGTTTGAGCAATTCCATAGGATTATTAGGCAAAAAGATACTATGACAAAGGAAAGCAAAATATTTGCATCTCTTCTGCACGTATTTTGTTATCATGCCTTTTCTTTACATTATCTGAAGCTAATCCATTGCTTGAACTATATATTTAACCCATTGCTTATGGACTTTAAAATATTTCCCTTTTCTAATTTTTCCTTTTTTTTTTTTTTTTTTTTAACCATTTCTTCTCTTACACTTTCAAAAAGAGGAGGTCTTCCATCTTAAGAATTTGGTCTTGGGTGGCACCTGAGGCTCAGTGAGTAGGGTGCCGGCCCCATATACTGAGGGTAGCAGATTCAAACTTGGCCCCAGCGAAACTGCAACCAAAAAGTAGGTGGGTGTCGTGGAGGGTGCCTGTAGTCCCAGCTACTCGGGGGGCTGAGGCAAGAGAATCGCTTAAGCCCAGGAGTTAGAGGTTGCTGTGAACCATGTGATGCCATGGCACTCTACTGAGGGCAATAAAGTGAGACTCTGTCTCTATTTAAAAAAAAAAAAAAATGGCCTTTATATTGTGGGCCTCGTTTCAAATATCACTGTTAACTCTCATAGCTTTATTAATTTGGAAAAGTTATTTATAGCTCAGATCCTGTTTCCTCATCTATAAAAGGTAGATGATAGTACTGTCTTGTAGAGTATTACTCTGAGCATTAGAAATAGCATATGAAGAACATGAGGTGCAGTGTCTGGCACAGAGCAAGTGCTCAATGAATAATAGCTTCAAATGTCATTTTAATCATTACCACTACCACCACCCGCATTCTTACCTTTTTGGTTATCTATTAAAATCTTTTCCTATGGACACAGCATGTCATTAGCTATAAAATTGTTATCACATTCTTATTTTCTCTTTGTGAACAGTAAAATAGTGGTGAATATACAATAACTCACATTGCGTGTGTTAGTTCCTAATATTGCTGTAAAAAGTATGACAAACAGCATGGCTTAAAACAACAAAAATGTACTTTTTATGGTTCTGGAGGGTAGAAGTCTAGAATCAAGATGTCATTAGAAGCATGAGACTGTGGATAGAATCGTTTTTTAGTTATTCCTAGCTTCTGGTGTCCTTGGCATTGCTTCACTGTAGTTGCATCCCTCCAGTCTCTTCCTGGGTTATCACGTGCCATATTCCCTGTGTCACTCTTTTGTCTCTGCTGGAGTTATAAAGATACCAGTCATATTGGATTAAGACCCACCCTAACCACCTCATCTTGACTCAATCTGCAAAGACTCTTATTTCTAAATAAAGGTCAAATTCACAAGGGAAAACAATTCAACCCATAACATTGTAGAAACTATGTATATGAACTATTCTGGGGAAAGTATCTTTCCTCTAAAGGTTATGTCTACAAATATAGACTCAAGCAATCAACCCAGCTTGGCCTTCCAGAGTACTAGGATTATAGGCATGAGCCACCACATCCAGCCTGTTTGAGAATAATTTGAAGACTTTAAATCAGATATCTTAATTAAAGTTGTACATACATAATTACATTTTCTTTATTTTCCATTAGTAGACATATTCTCTATTTGTTCAGGTCTTATATTTAGAAAATAAAAGAAACTATAGCTACCAACTTCCTGTGAATCTTAGACTGAAAATAGCTTATAGAAGTATACAGGGATTTATTTTATTCTTCCTATCTAGAAATGGGCTTTTTAGCATTATCAAGTACTAAAGATATTTGATAACAATATTTAAAGATGCTGGTGGTTTAAATTTATTCTTATTTTTATAAACTGAAACCTATTTGAGAATTTTTTTTGAGATAGACTCTCACTTTGTCACCCTGGGTAGAGTGTCATGGCATCATCATAGCTCACAGTAAACTCAAACTCTTGGGCTCAAGTGATCCTCTTGCCTCAGCCTCCTGAGTAGCTGGGACTATAAGCACCTACCTTGATACCCAGGTAGTTTTTCTATTTTTAGTAGAGACAGGGTCTCACTCTTGCTCAAGCTAGTCTCAAACTCCTGAGCTCAAGCAATCAACCCGGCTTGGCCTTCCAGAGTACTAGGATAATAGGCATGAGCCACAACATCCAGCCTGTTGGAGAATAATTTTTGACAAAACACTAATTATAATTTTCCCTTTTTTATTTTTGTTAGGAAATAACACACTCCCAGGTAAAACAGGAGGCTGTATTGCTGCATGAAAAACTTTATGAGTTAGAATCCCATCGAGATCAAATGGTTGCAGAAGACAAAAGCATGGGATCCCCAATGGAAGAGAGAGAGAAATTACTTAAGCAGGTAGGAAAAACAAACAATTTTAATATGTCAGGTTTTGGTAAATGTATTGATTTGTGTTATTTAAGGTATTTGAATTGAACAGAAAGCCAGTATTTGTCTAAAGAAAAAGTAAAAAGTTAGCTTCACCTAAACTGATATGAAATACTTGATCAAGAAACTCTGAATAAAAGTCATTTCTTCATATAAACTGTCTATTGGTTTAAAACCTCGTATGATCTTTTTGCATATTTCATTATTTCATATTTTGGCCATTATTTCATATTTTGGATATTTATTAGGAAAACTTAAAACTTTTTTATTATTCATTAAATATTTAGGTAAATCTTATTGAGGAATTGTTTCGTTGTCTGCTTTGGGCCTTGTATTTGGAAGATGAAGTGTCCTGAAGCTTATGACTTTTTGTGGTTATTACTATGCCTCCATGAAGGGAAACCATTAAAATGTCCTATGAAATTATGATGTGTCATAAAGTTGTATCGTGTGTACTCAGTAGCTTGCTTCCTTTTCCAAGGCTAGGGGGTAACTCTAAGTTGTAATTAGCATGTTGCTTATCCTGAGACACTAACTATAGGGTCCTTAGAATAACTGTGTGTATATTTGGATACAACTCCAGTAAGGAACTCCTTTGCAGTTTTTGACTGAGCCCAGTGTGTTTGAAAGAACTTTAGGGATCCAGTCAGGGACTATTTAAGTATTATAATCATTCCAGAATTATTTAAAATCCAGAAACCTGGAGTTTCTTGAAGAAATAACTGGAGGCTAGAAAGGAAAGAGGAATTTTGTGGCAGCAATAAAATGGCTGGTTAAATTTGAATTTCAGATAAGCAACGACTAATTTTTTAAACATATGTATATAGTGAATTATTCTTTAAATATTATTTTCTTTTTATGCCTTTATATAGGTTAAAGAAGATAATCAGGAAATAGCCAGCATGGAGAGACAGTAAGTACCTTTGTACTAGGATACTTTTATATCAGTACTTCATCTTTTAAATTGCATTCTATAGATGTAAGAGTGAATATTGTTACAAGTATTCTTGGTTCACACTGATGATATTGATACAGCTTTCAATCTTACAGTTTTAAATATTTAAGTATTTAGTATAATGGCTTTTTATAAACAGCTTTATTAATATATAATACAACCATGTAATTCACACATTTAAAATGCACAATTCAGAGTTTTTGGTATATTCATAGAGTTGCACAACCATCACTCCAATCAATTCTAGAATAGTTCAGCTACCCCAATAAAGCCCCACACCCCTTAGCCATCAGCTCTTTCACGTTGCTTCCAGCTCTAAGCAACTAATAATCTACTTTGTAGATTTGCCTCTTCATATAAAGGGAATCAGACAATATGTGATTCTGTGTGGCAGGTTCCTTTCACTTAGCATAATGTTTCAAAGTTGATTTATATTGTAGTATATATAGATATTTCATTTCTTCTTATTGCCAAATAATACTCCATTGTATAGATATACCATATTTTATCTATTTGTTAATTGATAGATATTTGAGTTGTTATCATTTTTTCACTATTGTGAATCAAGCTACTATGAACATCCATGCAAAAGTTTTTGTTTGGTCATGTTTTTACTTCTCTTGTGCATATACCTAGGAGCAGCATTGCTGACTCCTGTGGCACTCCATGTTGAACTTTTTGAGGTACATCCAGACTGTTTTCCTAAGCAGCTGTGCCATTTTACATTTCCATCAGAAATGTATGAGGGTTCTAGTCTCTCCACATCCTCACCAACACTTGTTATTATTAGGTCATTAAATATGAAATGTCCAATTTTGAATCAAAAGTTTTGTTTATTATATCTCAAAGAAGAAGGAGTACAGCATTTAATGTCTGTGCCTAAACTATAGACACAGTTTTATCATCTTAAAGGTATCTTGTTTATGCTGGCAGCAAAGCCTAGAGAGCTAATGGCAATGAAATTGTAAAAGGTATTTTCCATACCTTGTTAAGAATTCAATACTTTGCTTTTCTTAACATTTGCAAGAAATGGTCCAAAGCCAAGAAAAAGTGGTAGGCAGTTGATACAAAGTCTGGTGAATATGGTGAATGACAGCAAGTTTCCAAATCAGTTCTATAGTTTGAGCATTGTTGTTTATGTGACATTTGCTCAAGCATTGTCTTACAAGAGGATTGGCCTGTCTCTACTGACTAATCTTGGCTGCTTAATTGCAAGCGTCCTCATCATTTGATCCAATTGGTTGCAGTAGACATCTGCTGTAATTTATTGACCTTGTTTCATGAAGCCATAGTGGATAATACCAGCACTGGAGTTCGGGTACGGTAGCTCACACCTGTAATCATAGCACTCTGGGAGGCTAAGACAGGTGGATTTCTTGAGCTCAGGAATTTGAGACCAACCTGAACAAAAGTAAAATCTGTCTCTAAAAAAATAAATATCCCACGTTGCGGTGGAGCCTATAGTCCCAGCTACTCAGGTGACCAAGACAAGAAGATCTCTTGAGCCCAAAAGTTTAAGGTGGCTGTGAGCTATGACACCGTGACACTCTACCCAGAGCACAAAATGAGACTGTGTCTCAAAAAAGTAAAATAAATAAATAAATAAATATCAGCATCAGACCACTGAACAGAAACCATTAGCTTTTTTGGTGAATATTTGGTTTTGGACTATGTTTTGGCACTCATCTTTATCTAACCATTGTGCTGAACACTTGGGATTATCGAAAAGAAGCCATTTTTCATTACACATAACAATACAACATAGAAATGGTTCATGTTTATATTATGATAGCAAAGAAAGGCAAGCTTCAAGACAATTTCTTTTCTAATGCTCATTTAATTCATGAAGAACCCATCTATTCAGCTTCTTTCTTTTGCTAATTTGCTTCAAATGGGCCAATATTGTAGGAATAGTAACATCAGAGCTTGATGCGAATTCACACGTAGATTGAGATGGATTTGCTTCCACTACAGCTTTCAGCTCATCATTATCCACCATGGTCTCAGGTGGCCACATGGCTCGTTTTTAAGATTAAAATCACCAGAATGGAACTTCACAAACCATTGATATACTATGTGTTCATTAGCCACATCCTTTCTAAACATTTTGTTGCTGTTTCAAGCTGTCTGTGCTATACTGATTCTATAAGGTGACTCATACTGGAAAATAACATGAATTCTTGACTTATACATGCTTTCACAAAAATTACTCTAAAAAAATTTGAAAGATAATCACAAGCTAAAAACATATGTTTGAAAGAATGAGAGCGTACCTTCACAATACAAATAAAACAAGATGTGTCAAAGTGAAATTTCAGAGATATCAACTGTCAAACTTAGTACTTAAGGAAATTGGACATTTCATACATGGTAACCTAATATTTTTCTCTTTTGATTATAGCCATCCTAATGGGTTTGAAGTAGTATCTCCATTGTGGTTTTGATTTGCATTTCTCTGCTAAAAATATTGAACTTCTTTTGGCCATATGTATATCTTTGAGGAAATATATATTCAGATTCTTTGCCCATTTAAAAAAAATAATTTTTAATTACTGTGGGTACATAATAAAATAGAACCTCTCTAGGTTGACCACCAAAGAGATTATAACAAACTGGTCAACATACAGAGGTGGTCAATGTAAGGAACTTCCATTGAGTATAAGTGGTGCAAAGCTGGTACTTAAGGAGATGTTCAATGTAGAGAGGTGGTCAACTATGGAGGTTCCACTATATTTGTATGTGTTCATGGGGTATGTGTAATGTTTTGATACAAGTATACAATGTATAATTATCAAAACATGATAATTGAGGCATCCATCACCTCAAGCATTTATCAGTTCTTTGTTTAGGAACAATCCAATTCCGTGCCTTTAGTTATTTTAAGGTAAATAATAACTTACTATTGATTATATTCACCTTATTGTGCTATCAAATATTAGCTATTGATCATTCTACACTTAAACGTAACCATATTTTTCTACGCAGTAACCATCCCCCATATTATTTTCTCCCATTTCCCACTACTTTTCAAAGCTTCTCATAACCATCATTCTTCTATCTCTGTGAAGTTGATTGTTTTAGTTTTTAGCTTCCACTATGAGTGAGACCATGTAAAATTTGTCTTTCTGTGCTTGGCTTAATTAGCTTAATATAATGTTTTCCTCTTCCATCCATGTTGTTACCAATAATAGGTTTTCTTTCTTTTTTATAAAAGGCTAAATAATATTCCATTGTGTATATGTACCAGATTTTCTTTCTTTCTATAT
The DNA here is from genome assembly GCA_963574575.1 of Galagoides demidoff. Lineage (NCBI taxonomy): Eukaryota > Metazoa > Chordata > Mammalia > Primates > Galagidae > Galagoides > Galagoides demidoff. The sequence goes on from CAUYQV010101876.1 coordinate 12,018, forward strand.
GATGGACACATAGGTTGATTTCAAATCTTGGCTATTGTGAATAGTGCCACAATAAGATCGGAGCTTTGCCTATTTTTAAATGAGATTATTTGTCTTTTTGTATTATAGCCCAAGAATATGGGGAAGGGGGAAAGGAAAGGGAAGGAAGGGGGAAGGATGGGTGGAGGGAGGGTGATTGGTGGGACCACACCTATGGTCCATCTTACAAGGGTACATGTCAATCTTTCTAAATGTAGAATATAAATGTCTTAACACAATAACTAGGAAAATGCCATGAAGGCTATATTAACTAGTTTGGTGAAATATTTCAAACTGTATATAAAATTAGCACACTGTACCCCATGATTGCATTAATGTACACAGCTATGATTTAATAAAAAAAAAAAGGCAAAAAAAGAACTGTAACAGTTCTTTATATATTTTAAATAGAAGTTTCTTTTTTTTTTTTTTCTTGAGACAGAGTCTCACTATGTCACTCTCAGTAGAGTGCTATGACATCATAGCTCACAGCAACCTCAAACTCTTGGGCTCAAGTGATTCTCTTGCCTCAGCCTCCCTAGCAGCTGGGACTTACAGGCACCTGCCACAGTGCCTGACTATTTTTCCATTGCAGTTGTCATTGTTGTTTAGCTGGCGTGGGCTGGGTTCGAACCCCCTAGCCTTGGTGCATGTGGGCAGTACCCTACCCACTGAGCTACAGGCACCACCCTAAATAGAAGTTTCTTATCAGATACATGATTTGCAAAAAATTTCTCTCATCCTGTGGGTTGTTTTTTCACTTTCTTGATGGAGTCCTTGGCAGCACAAACATTTTCAGTTGAAATGACATCCAGTTTCTGTCATATTTAAGAAATCAATGCCTAATTGAGTAATGTTTATAACTAATAATGCCTAGTCATAAACACTGTGCCTTTGTTTTCTTCTAAGAATTTTATAGGTTATCTCTTACACTTATATCTATAATCCATTTTGAATTAATTTCTGTATGTGATATGAGGTAGGACTCCAATTTTATTCTTTCGATTGTGCATATCCAATGGTTCTAGTACCATTTATTGAAAATACTCTTCTTTTCCCATTTAATTATCTTGGCACTCTTTGAAAATCTATTAAACATAGGTATATGGTCTTATTTCTAGATTCACAGTTCTAGTTTATTGATATATATGTCTATCCTTATTCTTGTATCACATTACCTTAATTACTATAGCTATATTAAGTATAAATGTTTCTTGTTAAAATTTTAATTTGTATAATGTTCTACTAATAGTAGATTTTCTCTTATTTTCTAATTTGTGAGGCTAATTTGCCAACTCAGTTTGGTTTATACAAACCTATAAAAAGATGTTAAAGATTTTTTACTTTCTTAATATTCTAAGTCAAACTCAAAAGAAGATTGGGGAAGGGTCTCCTGTTGAAGTCAGTCACCCTAATGTTCTCAGAATATACTTCTACTGCAAATAGGAACCATAAACAAACCTAAAAAAGATTTTTCTCTCTAAACACATAGTATTATCCTCAGAATAGGGCATATTGTTTCTAGATACTGTTTATGCAACTTAGAGAAGTATTTTAACATCATTAAATGTTTTCATTGAATGTCTACATTATCTTTATAAATTCATTAAAAATGTTTTCAACAGGTTAACAGATATAAAAGAAAAAATAAACCAGTTTAATGAAGAAATTAGACAACTTGATATGGATTTAGAGGAACACCAAGGTAATATTTTTTATATTTTTATAATGTGGCTTAACAGATACATAGCAGTATTGGTACAGTATCAACTGGTATCTCAGAGACTATTTAACTACTAGGATTTATTGTTTCTTATGATATTGCTAACTTTATTAATATAAAGTAATATTAAAGCAATTTTTAAACTGAACAAAAACTTGAAATGGTTAATGATAAGAATTTATTTAGTTTTGCAAAGCAGTTTTTACCAAAAAAAGGAAGTAAAATGGTTTGAAGTTGTTATAAATTCCTAAGTTATACTAACACAATATGATCAACTATTAATTAATGTTGATAACTGGTAGCACTGGAGAAGGTCAGTATCAAACCACAAATACTATATATCACAAATAGCCCAAAAAGAATTAATTCCCCTGCCAGGCCAAGTAACAAAGTAGCAAGTGCCGATCATCCTGACCCTTCTCCAGCATTCCCTGTCAGTGGAGTTTTAATAACCAATGCAGGTATCAGAACACTTCGGGAGCTTGAGGTTTGAACAAGTACAAATTCTATAGCAGAGGTTTGGGAGCCACTTATGTGTGGTTGGTAAAAGAGGTTGGGCATTGTAGTTTTCTAACCAGCCTCTCCCTAATAAGGGAGAGAAAAGTGGGTTTCCCATGATACTTTAAAAACAGTTTAAGTGAAAACCAGTAAATCCAGTAAATATACTCTTAGGTCCTTATTGTGAATTAACTATATATTCTTATGAGTTAGGTATGATATAAACGAGTGTGCACATGGGTGTATTTCTAATTATGGCTGATGAAACATTCATAATGGGGAAAAAGAGTGGTCTATTCCTAAATTAAGTTTTTAAATTCTGTTTTAAAGGTGCCATATCAGATTTATGTATATCTTGTATTTATGCTTTTTCTTGATTGTGAATGGTATCATTAGCTACTCCGTAATACCTGGGCTTAGCACTTTGCAATCTTTGCAAGAATCCTTTGAAACTTTGTTAACCCATTTTATATGTGTTGAAGCTCAAAGAAGTCAAATAATTTACTCAAATTCCCCTAGCTAGTAAAGAGTAAGGCTAGTTTCAAACCAAGATGTATTTGACTCCAAAGTCTTAGTTGTCTTGCCTGAGCCTACATTTGACTTTCTGATATGAAATGTGGCATTTGTAAAGTTAAAATATTCTTATAAGTTATGTAAATAGTTTGATTTACATATGGCTACTCAAAGCTTTAAATACTGAATCTAAAGGCAGATAGACAGTCCCAGTTTCTAGGTAAATAAACTTGCCTGAGTTTTAGTTTTATCATCTACAAGTCAATACAATCATCCTATCACACTAAGATTTATGAATATTAAATGTAATATACAATGAGATAGACTCACAGTAAGGTGTTTAGACTAAGATCATGTTATTTTTCTTCTTAAAAGTATTCATTTTCATTGATAGATAAAAATATTGTGTACAACATGATGTTTTGAGATATATATACATACATACATTGTGGAATGGATTAATTAATCCATTGAGCTAATTAATTTATATGTTCACATACTATTTTTTTCTGGTAAGAATGTTCAAAGTCTACTTTAATCTATCTTCAAGAATAGATTTTTATTAACTGTAGTCACTGTACTGTACAACAGATCTCTTGAACTTATTTTTCCTAACTGAAATTGTGTATCCTTTGATCACGCTATTTTTTTTATTAAATTGTTTTATTGATTTTGATTTATGTAGATTTTCTTTATTAATATATGTAAAACTATTCTGAGAAATATAACAATGTTCTTGATTTCAGATGCTTTAAGATACATTGTAAATAATTTTTCTAAATCTGAATTTCTAACATTCAGGTTTTTTCCGCTAAAATAGAGCATTTTGGGAGCAACAATTTATTATTAGTTGCTAATTCTAAGACAAATAGAGTACGTTGGACTTTAGCTTCCATTTTTCATTATTTTCTAACTTTTGTCCTTTTTTATTAATGTAGAAAAAGACGATCTATAATGCAGTTGTAATAGTGGCAAAAATTGCATTTATAAATAAGAGTATATAATTACATGTGATATAGATATGTGTATTTATGTATATATATGTATATGTTATGCATTCATTTTTCATTCTTCTCACTGTGATCATCCTAGATTATTGGTACAACAGCAGAGGGGGGTTTTGTTAGAAGGTTACTTGTTAGAAGGTTACTTGTTAGTTCAGGATCTCATTATTTTTTGCCTGAACTATAGGAGTAGCCTCTTAACTGGTCTCCCAACCTCCAATCTTACCCCTTCTCAGGTGCTTCCACTAAAATGTGCCAGAGTAACTTCTGACAAAATGTGATTCTGTGTCATTCTCCTGCTTAACAGTGGTTTCCCATGGTGTGTGAGATAAAGTTCAAGAATTTTTGCATGTCATACTAGTCCCTCTGTAATCTGGCCTCCACACTGTCAGCCTCCCCTCTCACCTCTCATCATCTTTATCCTTCTGTTCCGATAAGAATGTAATTGTGGTGCCCCACACCTCATCCCTTTACTGTATGTCAAACTGTTTCAGACTCTTTTTGCATGTGTTATTAATTCCGTTGCTGAATGTTCTTTTCCCTTTTATTTACCTTACTCAGTTCTTATCCTTTAAGATCTACCTCAGGTATCCTCTCATCAGCATAACTCCAACTTCCTTCCATGACCTGTTTCTGGGCTATGCTAAGTTAGCACCCTCTCTCCATGTTTTCCAAGCACCCCATTCATAAATATAACACTGATTGACCTTACTATATTACAATTACCTATTTACGTGTTTGTCTTACCCTCTCAGGCTGTAAGTCCACAAGGACAGGGACAATGGCCTACTCACTTTGGTAACCTCTTTCATCAACACAGTATCTGTGAAAGTAAACACCCATTAAGCGTTTGTGGAATGAACTAAACAATTTGTATTTTAACAAAGGAAGAATTATAGAATGATTTAATGGTGAAAGTAGGGCTCTAATCATTTCTTTGGACCCTCTAGTTTTAGGATCTAAGTATGCACTCTTCTCCAGAGAGAGTTTGACTGGAAAGGTTTTATTACTTTTCTAGAGGGTTTCTACCTTGGATTCATGTTTTCCAATAAAGTTGCGGGTGCTTGTCTTCATCTACATTCTCAGCAGTTCCTTGTGGATGATCAAGATTGTAGATGATCCATCCTTTAGGATGTGGATGATAATCAGGTTATTTTAGCTTTCGGATCCATACTTAGCTCTGTCCCCTGGCTTTATCCCCTCCTTGGTCCATTTCATTGATTTCTTGTATGTTACCGGCCATCTTCCATTAATGGCATCTGTATGTAATCCAACCTGGCCTTCTTTTGCCTTGTAGGGTTTCTGGTTAAGATAGCATATAAACCATTACTGGTGTTTATACATGTCTGACGTTTTAAGGAGTTGTTGCAACTGTTCAGTTTTCAAATAAACTTTAAAAATATTCTCATAATTCTCTACAAATTCAAAGGCATTCCTGGACACCAGGTTATGTACAATTATGTTTTCTACTAGGTATTAATGGTGACCTCATAATCCAACAGTTTTCCTCAAATATGCATTCATTTTGATAGATACTTAGAGTTATAAGTTGCCAAATATTATATTGAATAATTATGTCTCAAAGTTAACTAAATAAAATCAGTTAGCAGTTATTTGGATATGCTATGAAAGTATTTTTCCTAAATGCTGAGTTACTATTAGTCTCTGTGACAATCTGGATTAATGCAGAGAAAATCCCAATTATACATTTAGACTTTTGACTAATTCTAGATGAGTTTCTTTGCTGTTGAATCTTTAGTCTTCATAATTGAGTTTAAAAAATAAAATCTCATAAGAATGTTCTATTTATCTATTTTTTTAAACTACTGGGGTATTTGATTATGTCATGTTAAATATTTGCTAGACTTCCACCCATATAATTTTTTTTTGTTGATGATGGATCGAGTAATTTTGTATAAGGGTTCTAAATTTATTTAAGTATAAATATGTACACTATTTTATAATTTAGCAGGAAAGGAATTTATTTTTCCTAACTAGAAGCAGTGCGAAACAGCTCTAGTGAAAGTCATATGCTCAAAATTTGGCTATAAACTCTGTGTCATTAGTAAAGCAGAACTTTATTGGCAGATGCCATAATACTTTTCATAAAAACCTGAACCCATCCTAACTTCTTTCTCAGCTGAAATGAAAATAATTGAATATTTGCTTAAATACTGCTTTTTAAAAAGCTACTTCTGTATAAGTAAGGGAACATAATAGAAAAAGCATTGTTACTCTGAATAAAGTAGAAGAAAATAGGCAATGTTAGCTTATGTTCTCACTCAACACAGGATATTATTTTCTATTTTGTCCTTAAGCCTTACTTCTAACATGTAGCCCAGAAACTTTTTTTTTTAAATAAAGATTAGGTCTTACTGTATTACCCATGCTGGAGATAAATGGATATCATAGATATTCAGAAGCACAACTGCAGTGTACTGCAGGCTTGAACTCCTGGGCTCAAGCAGTCCTCCTGCCCAGCCTGCCAGTATTTGGGTCTGCGGAAACATGCTGCTCCCTGCCTTGTTTTTGATAAGATATTTGTTGAAGAAATTTTTATTCTCACCACAAGCTAATAATACTTGCAAGATTGTATCTCATATTGAAATCTCACAAAGTAAATAATGTTTCTTGGTTCACCACTTAGCTTGAATGAGGTCCTTGCTTTTATTCTTTGCTATCTTACACTAAACAAATTCTAAAAAGTGCAGTGTTACTATTATAAAGCTGATATGGCGTAGGAGCACAAAATGAGTGATCGTCTTCTACGTAGTTACTAAACCTTTTGAAATCAGAGTGGTCTTCCACTTTCCCAGTGCTAGCTTACGTTTAAGCTTTTTTGAGTCTGCTAAGTTAGTTACCACTTACTTGTTCATCTGCTTTCAGCTTCCAAAATTTTATTGCTATTATCTCCTGTTCTGTTCTCCACTGCTGGGCATTTATACCTTTAAAAAATTCTTTTGAGGGCAGCACCTGTGGCTCAGTGGATAGGGCGCTGGCCCCATATACCGAGGGTGGTGGGTTTGAACCTGGCCCCAGCCAAACTGCAACAAAATAATAGCCGGGCATTGTGGCGGGCGCCTGTAGTCCCAGCTACTCAGGAGGCTGAGGCAAGAGAATTGCCTAAGCCCAAGAGCTGGAGATTGCTGTGAGCTGTGACACTATGGCACTCTAGCAAGGATGACAAAGTGAGGCTCTGTCTCTAAATAATAATAATAATAATAATTCTATTGATTATGTTTTAAGTGGTATTTCGAGGTTTTAAGCGGTATGCCAAAATTAGATGTGCATGGTTTTAAGTGGTATGTCAAAATTAGATGTGCGTGTTTAATGGCTGCCTTCACCAACAAATTACCAATTATAAACTTTACTTTCCTAGAATTTCTAAGGGTTTAATCACCTTGAAGGTACTTCATTTTACTGTTTTCTTAAACACATGTGGGGGGGGGTTGGTCTTTAATGACCATTCTCATGTGCTTTCATTAACTCAAGCAATTAGCCTCAAAAGGAGGTCATCCTGTCCTCCTTTTCAAAAAATTTCCTTAAACTAGTTTACATTATTTTAAAGACTCAGATTAATGTATCTTTTATCTTGATTTTTGTATATTTTTGGTACATAAATCTGGTATGTATTTTATATAAATCTGGCATGTATGTATTGTGAAAATTTTAAACAATACAAAAGTGTAAAAAAAACATTTCCTTTTTCACTCTCAGCCAAGTCTTCAGAGGCATTATTGTTTATAGTTTGATATTTAACCTTTTAGACCCATTTCTTTACATTTACAAACTTTTTCTTATTGGGATAATACTGTATAGTTTCAAGCTTGAGTCTTCTCATTTAACTATCCGCCTATAATGTCCATTCTTTTATGTAAGGATATATACTTCATTCGGAGAAAGGGTATCAGTCAATGTCTGGGCTCTATAGCTGAAGTTGAGAATAGTGTCTGGTACATGTTAAGTGTTTCTGACGACCTTTATCTACCTTCATGGTTATGGTTAAATAGTATCCATTGTTATTTACATTGAGATTTATTTAGGTTGTTTCTGATTTTTTTACACCCAAGAAGAATGACACAATAAATGTCTTTGTACTTTTATGATTGTTAACTTATGTGACTTATTTCTACAGAATAAATTTCTATAAGTGAAATTTTAAGTAGAATATTATTTATATTTACAATTTTGATTGGTTTTCAAGTTTCTTACCAGAAAAAGCTATACCATTTTATACACCCAACAGCAGTATGTGAAAGTATTTCCTCACCAGTGCTAGCTATTATAAATTTCTTTTTTTTTGTCAGGCAAGGTAATACACATCTCTGACAGTTCATACATAGTTTTTCACTGTTCTCAAAGGCCTGAATTTGCAGTACTACCATGATCCACAAGATGGGGCTAATTTCCTGAGCATCTGTATTTACAAATGGCTTCACAGAGTTAGGGAAGTACAATCAACAGTCACATATCTCCCTAGAGTGATTATTACGTGTTTTAGTCACCAAAAATTACTCCTTCCTTTTTAAAAGAATTGTTCCAAATAGGAATTATATTGTACCAAATGTCACATGATGGTGATGATTATTATTTTATATACAGTGTCTCACTCTGTCATCCAGGCTGGAGTATAGTAGTGTGATCATAGCTCACTGCAGCCTTGAACTCTTAGCTCAAGTGATCCTCCTGACTTAGTCTCCCATGTAACTGAGACTACAGGTGTACATAGCACATTCCCCCATATGGTTATTAATATAATATATCACTGACTAATGATGGCATTAGTCATCATTTATTAGTCAATAAATATCTAGCTACCATACTGTGATAAATGTGTTATAAAAGAAACACTGGATTATTATCCTACATTCCAAATAAATTTATTGTGACCTCATAATTTCTATGAATCTTTCAAGAGTTATAAAATATACTTTATTTGGTTTATTTGGTTTATCTTATCAATATTTCTTCATACTCAGAGTTCCAAAGCTTAGTTTAGAAGCTTTTATTCTTTGGTTATGTCACATAAAATAAAAAATTTAAAGGCAAAATAGTTTTATTTAAGAGCATATATTCTGCAACTAGAAATCCAGGCTGTGCTACTTTACTAGCTGTTTGATCTTAGACATGTATTAACCTTTCTTTATCTTTAAAATGTTTCCTCCTTTTTGAAATGAAGACAGTAATAGTACTTACCTGTTAGGTTTAGTATAAGGATTAAATGAGAGAGAGAGAGTGTGTGTGTTGCCGAACAGCACTCAATTTAAAATGTGTTTCTAAGTATTAACTATTGGCTGTTATTAATGCTATTAATTTATAATTGCAAAATAACTTCTCTGGAGATTTTCTCCAAGCATAAAGTATAAAGTACTTTCAAAACTGTATTTTCTCCAGAAGATAGAAAATAATCTATTTAATTTCAAAATGTTTTTTCTTCTGGTGTCTGCAACTTCACTTAGCATCTATCCATTGCTATTCTGTGGTTGCTTAATATATAGCCAATGAAAAAGTAAATCATTATTTTTCCCTTAGAAATTGCTTAAACTATACATTGTATCTTTAATTGGAATGATGGTATTATCTCTAGATCTGGATCATCAGCACCTCTAAAATTTATTAGAAATGCAGATTCCTGGTCCCTGACCCAGATTTGGAATTCTGAGGATTAAGCTCAGCAATTTGTGTTTCAACAAGCTGCCTTGGCTGGGCACTGGTGGCTCATGCCTATAATCCAGCACTCTGAGAGCTGAGACAGGTAGATTGCTTGAGCTCACAAGTTCAAGACCAGCCTGAGCAAGAGTGAGACCCTGTCTCTACTAAAAATAGAGAAACTGAGGCAAGAGGATCACTTGAACCTAAGAGTGGGAGGTTGCTGTGAGCTACAATGATGCCACGGCACTCTATCCAGGGTGACAGCTTGCGCCTCTGTCTCAAAAAAATAAAAATAAAAAATAAGCTGCCTTGGTGAGTCTGATGCATGTTAAAGTTTCATAAACACTACTTTAGAAGATAATTAAGGACCTTTATCTTAGGCTTAGAAAAAGGGATTTGGCCTGTATCCAGAAAAAAAACTGGAAGAAGTTGAGGCCCAGTTTAATGAAAGGGTACAGAGACCTGCCTGAGCAAAGATGGCGGCTCCACCAAGGATGGATGGGAGCTTGTTTTTATATTGGGCATAGGGGAAGGAAGATTCCACAGGTTACTAAGTGTCCCCTCCCAGAATAACCTACCTGGCCCTGCCCTAAGAGTTACACAGGAAAGACCCTAGCCTGTGGAAACCTTCTAGTAACCTGTGGAATCTTCCTTCCCCTATTCCCAATATAAAAACAAGCTCCCATCCATCCTTGGTGGAGCCTCCATCTTTGCTCAGGCAGGTCTCTGTACCCTTTCATTAAACTGGGCCTCGACTTCTTCCAGTTTTTTTTCTGGGTACAGGCCAAATCCCTTTTACTAAGCCTAACACCTAGTATATGCCAAGGATTACAAGTTATACAATGTGATTTTATTGACATTACTCTATTGAAGCAAACTACAAAGTCATTTTGTCTTTTTTTAAAATGGTGAAGCTTTTAGTAATATTTAACTTTTTCCGATTGAAAAATTTTTATTATAGTTTTTAAAGTGCCTCCTGTCTTCAGAAATAAAAATGTCTAACCTTGTTTGCATAGCAGTAAAGTTTTCTGCCAAAAGTTAAAATACCATTGATCCTTGAACAATGTGGGGGTTGGGGACAATGCATCAGCATTCCCAAAATAGCTCAAGAAACTCATAGAAGAGAAGGGCAGCTTTTTAGAGAGAGTCTTTAGATGCGAAGAAACAGGCTTTTTCTGAAAGAAGATACCTAAAGTATTTACATCCATAAGAGTGCCTTATAGGTCCCAGGTCTCAAAGCCTGGAATGAATGCCTTACTCTGGTGCTGTATGGCAATGAGCAAGTCATGTGATCAAGCTAGGCCTTGTGTACCAGCAAATAGTCTCTCAACCCCAAAGAAACAGTATAGAGGAAACTTTGTATTCTAACTGAGTACCAAGCAAATTTCTGAAACCTCTGACTCTGGGCCTTAGCTCTTTGTCTTTCCTTATTTTAGTTGGTTTAAATCTAATTGTATCTACAAATAGGATTGTAACCCCTGCTTTTTTGTCCCTTCCATTTGCCTGGATTACTGTTTTCCATCCCTTCACCCTGATTATGTTTTTTCCTTTGAGGTAACATTGTGTCTCCTGGAGGCAACAGATACCTGGCCTGAGTTTTTGTATCCAAACTGTGCCTCTTTAGAGAATAATGGAAATCATCAGATTTTTGGAACAAAATGATAATGAAGACACAAACTACCAAAACCTGTGGGATGCTGCAAAGGCAGTCCTAAGAAGGAAATGTATAGCACTAGAACCCTTCATCAACAGCAGAAAGAGAACAAGTCAGCAACCTAGTGGGCTGACTCAAGTAACTGGAAAAACAAGGATAATCCAAGCCCAAACCCAGCAGAAGAAAAGAAATAACCAAAATTAGAGCAGAATTAAATGAAATTGAAAATTTAGAATCAATCAGAAGATCAACAAAACAAAAACTTGGTTCTTTGAAAAGATTAATAAAATTGATAAACCTTTGGCTAGCCTAATCAGAAATAGAAAAGTAAAATATCTAATAACTTTAATCAGAAATGATAAAGAGAAATAACAGATATCACACAAATACAAAAAATCCAGAGTTACTACAAAAAACTCTACTCTCAGAAATATGAAAATATGAAGAAAATGGACCAATACCTGGAATCACACTACCTTCCTAACCTCAACCAGAGCTATATCAAGCACAGATGTAGAATCAACTATACAAAATCTCCCCCACCCAAAAAAAGAAAAGTACAGGACCAGATGGTTTTACATCAGAATTCTACCAAACCTTCAAAGAGGAACTAGTAGCTATATTACATAATGTATTCCAAAACATAGAAAAGGAAGGAATCTTCCCTCAAACATTCTATGAAGCAAATATCACCCTGATCCCCAAATTGGGAAAATGACCCAAGAAAGAAAGAAAACTATAAACTAATATTATTAATGAATATCCATGCAAAAATATTCAATAAGATCCTAGCAAATAGAATACAGTGACACATTATACACCATGATCAAGTAGGTTTTTTCCCAGGGTTACAAGGTTGTTTCAACATATGTAAATATAATTCACCATATAAATAAAATATTTTTAAAAATCATATGATTCTCTTAATTGATGTGGAAGAGACTTTTGATAATTAGATTACCCTTTTATGATTAGAACACTTAATAGGCTTAGATGAGACATTTCTTAAACTGATAGAGGCTATCTACAGCAAACCCACAGGCAATATATTAATGGAATAAATGGAATGCATTTCCACTCAGTTCTGGAACTAGACAAGGATGCCCATTGTTACCACGCTAATCAACATAGTGCTGGAAGTCCTAGCTATGGCAATCAGGTAAGAGAAGAAGATCAATATATTCAAATGGGGACAGAGGAAGCCAAACTCTTGCTCTTTACAGATGACATGATCGTATACACAGTATAAGAAAAAATTATATTACCTGATTTCAAATTATACTACAGAGCTGAAGTAATCAGAGTAGAATGGTTCTGGCATTAATAACAACACACACATAGACCAGTGGAACAGAATAGAGGACCCAAAAATAAATCCACACATCTGTAGTGAACTTACTTTTAACAAAGTTGCCAAAAATATAGAGTAGAGAAAGAACTTTCTTTTCAATAAATGGTGCTGGACATCCATATCTCTCACCATACACAAAAATCAAATCAAAATGGATTAAAGACTTAAATCTAACACCCAAAACTATTAAAACTACTAACAGAAAACATTGGGGAAATGCTATAGGACATTGGTCTAGGGCAATGATTTATTGCATAGTACCCCAAAAGCATAGGCAACCGAAGCACAATTGGACAAATGGGTCACATCAAGCTAAAAAGCTTTAGCACAACAAAAGAAATAGTCAACAAAGTGAAGTGATAACCTACCGAATGAGAGAATATATTAGCCATCTTGCAAGGGATTAGTAACTAGACATATATAGGAACTCAAACAACTTAATTGAAAAATGTAAAATAATGTGATTAAAAATGGGCAAATGATCTTAATAGACATTTCTCAAAAGAAGATATGCAAATGGCCAAGTGTACAAAAAATACTTAACATCATTAGTCATCGGACAAATGCAAATCACCACCCAGTTAAAATGGCTTCTCTCAATAACAGTAATGAATCCTGATGAAGATGTAGAGGAAGGGGAACCCTTATACACTGGTAGTGGCATGTAAATTAGTGCAACCACTTTGGAGAACAGTTTTAGAGGGTCCTCAAAAAACTAAAAATATAACTACCATGTGACAGAGCAATTCCACTATGAGGTATATATTCCAAAGAAAGGAAGTCAGTGTATTGAAAAAAATACCTGCACTCTTACGTTTATTGCAGCAGTATTCACCTTAGTCAAAATGTGGAATCAACCTAAGCATCCATTCAGGGATGAGTGGATAAAGAAATTGTAAATATACACAATTGAATGTTATTCAGCCATAAGAAAGAATGAAATCCTGTCATTTGCAACCATATGGATGGAATTAGAGAACGTTATTTTAAGTGAAATAAGTACAAAGAAAATTCTTGCATGTTGTCATTCATATGTAAGAGCTAACTATTAAAACAATTGACCTCATGGAGACAAGAGAGTACAGTGATTGTAACCAGAAGCTGAAAAGGCTAGCAGAGAGTGGGGAATAAAGTGGTGACAGTTAATGGGTACAAAAATATAGTTAGATAGCTAGCTAGATGAACAATATTTGATAGCAAAACAGGGTGACTATGGTCAACAATAAGTTATGGTATACTTTAAAATAAATAAAACTATGGAATTGTAATGTTCCTAACATAAAAAAATGATAAATATTTTAGGCAATAGATACCCCCAAATACCCTTATTTGATTATTACACACTGTATGCCTGCATCAAAACATCACATGTGTCCTATAAATATATCCAACTAATCAATTTTTTTTTAAATCTCTAGTTTATAAGCCCTGAGTCAAGAGAATATCATTTGATGCCAAAGAGGAAAAGTGTCAGATGCACTATTTTACAGTGAGGACAGAGGTGGTTGTGGTGGTTGCTCAGCCCCTTGATTGTCTTCCTTACTCAACTGGCTAGCCACAGCAGAGAGTATCATAAAACAATGATGTCCTTTCTGCAGTAGCGCAAGTTTTTCCTAATAGTCCATACCCATTTGTTCTTTCCTCCCTGAGAGGGGGAAAAGAATTTATGGTATACATTTTGTGTACATGTCTTATTAGAGTACAGGCTTTTAAAGAAAAATGTCTTCATTTTTTTTTCTGTAATTCCCACATTTCTAGGAAAAGTGCTTTGCTCATAATACTTCCTTTGTAAAATCCTCCTGAAGCCTTTTTACCCATCTGGTTACCACAGCCATTCGTGTATGCTTCAGGTATAGCACCTATGTTGCATTGTAACTTTCTGGTTTTGAACACCTAATAGATTCTACTCTAAGCTCTCTGAGGATAGGGTAGGAATGATCATGTTCATTTTGATATCCCCAGCACCCGTTACAGTATCTGGCACATAGTAGATACTCACTAAATGTGTATGGAATAAATGAATGTAGAACTGTGATCACATCAAATGTTCAGAATTTGAGATTATTTTGAAAGTTACCCTCATTTTATTATTGTATCCCTTTCCCTCTTCCTTAATCTTTTATGGTTGATCTTACTACCTTAGACCCTTCTGCTTGCACCTCCAGATTGATAACACTGATTTATTTTCTTCTATCTATGATTTTATTCTCTCCTGGCATATTGAATCTAAGGCTAGATTTGGTAACAACTCCTACGGTTTACCCTTCCTTAGGACCACCTACATCTGTATATTGCCTCTTATGGGCAGCTCAGAAATTAATCATCCACCAAGAAATCACCAACTGGAGCAATAACCACTCTTCACATCAGTGATACTAGAGGATGTTTTATGAAGCTTGAGAACCCATAGAGATGTGTAGGGGCTCTGTTTCACCTCATCTGACTGGCCAGTTATGCAGCTGTAGACATTGACCGGATATATCTTCAAGCTCAATCTGTTGGCAGCTAGGAAAATGTGTTTGAGGGGATCAGGAGGGAGGAATCTTTCAGGTTTCTGACTTGAGTGATAAGTGGATGTTGAGGACATCCAAATTAATAGTGAATAAAGAAGGGTACAAATTTGAAGGGGAAAACTGATGAGCTTAATTGTGAATATTAAGTTTTAGGATGTCCTAAAGCAGCAGTCCCCAACCTTTTTGGCACCAATGACTGATTTTATGGAAAACAGTTTTTTCAGGGGTAGAGGTGGGGTGCTACAGGAGGTAGAGCTCAGGTGGTGATAAGGCAGTGGGGAACAGCCGTAAATATAGATGAAGCTTCACTCAACTCCCCTACCGCTCACAACAGACTGGAACCTTTTTGACACCAGGGACCAGTGTCAATGAAAAATAATTTTTCCACAGATGGGAGGTGGGGAGGAATGGGACAGGAGGTGGAGCTCAGGTGGTGTGGCCAGATTCCTAACAGGTCACCAATGGGTACTGGGAACTGCAGTACTAAAGAACTTCCAAGTAAATGAGTTTTGTAAGCATTTGGGAGGAAGAATCTAAAAATCAGGGAAAAGGTTAAATCTGAGAATTCTTAAAGTACAAGAATAAGATTGCCATGAATATAACATGCATTAGAAGTACATTAAGAGTAGAACTCTTTTTTTTTTTTTTTCCTAGAGACAGAGTCTCACTTTATTGCCCTCGGTAGAGTGCTATGGCATCACAGCTCATAGCAACTTCAAAATCCTGGGCTTAGGCGATTCTCTTGCCTCAGCCTCCTGAGTAGCTGGGACTACAGGTGCCCGCCACAATGCCTGGCTATTTCTTTGTTGCAGTTTGGCCAGAACTGGGTTCGAACCCGCCATCCTTAGTATACATGGCCAGTACCCTACCCAGTAAGCCACAGGTGCCGCCCAAGAGCAGAACTCTTACATGATGAAATGAGTGGACCTATGAAGAAAAGGCAGAGAAAGAATTATCTGAGAGTAACAAAAGCCAGAGAGGGCTCCTCCCCCTGGCCCCCCAAAAGCAAAAACAAAACATAAAGGAAAACAAAGAAAATTGAAAGGCTGTATCAACAGTGTCAAATATTGCAGAGTAAAGTAACTAAAAACTGCCCTTTGGATTTGGTAATCAGGAGTCATACAATCTTACTAAGAATAATTTCATTGGAATAGGAGGAGGAAAAGCCTCATTGTAGTGTCTTGAGGTCTGAAAGTAAGATGAGAAACTGGAAACCGCATCTGTAAGGAATTCTCTTAAATTTCAAAGAAGAAAGATACTATGGTAGTTAAATCCTTGTTAAGCCTAGGATCCAGGCCTTCCTCTTAATCCCTTAATCCTGACCAATCTCTTAAGGGTGGAACTTCTCAGGCAGCCAAAATAAGGAACTAAGACTTTCTTATAAATCTAAGCCATAAAGGCTCAAGAGATCCTAGTTTTCTGCTACTTCATGTGTGTTAGGTGTGCTATAAGCTCTAACTCTTCCTCTTTGTTTCGCACTGAAAAACTTTGCAGCAAGGTAAGTGAACAGTGACATTGTAATAGGACTAATCTTAATCCTGTCTGTAGTGGATTTTTTTAAAAAATCATATTCAAAGTTTGTTATTAATAACAAATTACTTGATGCTGCTTCTTCACAACTATTTATGGTACATGCGCTCTGAGACCATTGTTGATAAGTTGAAATCCAGAGTAGCAGCTCTGTAAAGTTGATAATGCATCCAGAGCCGTATCTGAGTGGACCCAATGTTTCCCATTGGTGTGGGATGCAGCCTTACTAGGAACTCATGAGACCACTAGGTCTCTAAGGACAGTAAATACAGTATTTACTGTCTCTAAGGACAGTAAATACTTTCAACTTTTTACTACCAATAATACTTGGAGGCCCTAACATAATATTTCCTCAGTGTCAGGGCTGTCAGTAAAGTTGAGAAAACTGTTTTCAGACCAGAAGTCAGAACTGTGCTGACCCAGGTCTTTGACTTTTTTCCATCACCTTTGTATGTTCGTAGCTGACTTACCACTGAGACATGTATATGCACAGATAATTAGGGATTCCTCTCCACTCTCTCCCCCCATTTCCTAACTTTACTGATGCTCTAGACAAGACTTGAAAAGACTGTATACCTTGTGAGAGAATATATAGCACACAGACTCACAGACTAACCATTGAGTTTTAGCCTCTGGGATCCTACTGTTTGCTTCCACATTTAGGGGGAAGTTCTCATTTCATTTTTCCAGATGCCAGTTCCTAAACTGGAACTCTCTTAGGAATCTTCGACCTGTTTTTCTCTCTATCGTTGCTAAGTATCATCTTATTAAGCTTCCTTAGTTTCTATAGAAAGCTAGGAACTGACTGACTAATGTGACGAAATCAAAGAATGGAGTAAGCACAAATTTATTCTGCTTTCTCTACCCAAGGTCCTGGGTACACAGGGCTGTAACTATCTGCTGTCCAGAATAGCCTTGTGCCTTCAAAACTGTTTTGTTACAGTGAAATCATGGTCCAACCCTACTAATGGTCTTTTTGGTGAGGCTAACATGTCAAGATTTCACCCATCTTTCTGAACCTTGGATCTTTGTCCCTTTAGACATGCTTTTATGTTTATTAAACTCAACATATTTAAAACTACTATAAGCAGCTGCTGCTTCAACCTGCTATTACTGTTAGACAGTAATACCACCATCTTTTTAGATGCTCAAGCCAGAAACCTGGGAATCATACTTTACTCCTCCCTCTTTAACCCTCACCAAAATCCCTTCTCTCTGGTTCTTAAATATCTCAAACAAAAATCCACTAATGTCTATTAATTAACACTACTCAAGGCAACTTCCATCTATTCCCCAGAAAGTGACAACTTTCTGACTTGTCTTATTGCCTCCAATCTTCTCTTTTGTTGTCCAGAGGTGAAAATTTTTTCAAAAATGCAAACCTGTGCTTAAAATTTCTTAGTAATTTTGTGTAGGAGAAAAGTCTAAACTCTTTAACATGGGTCTTACAAGGTATTTTATAATCTACCTCATCTTTGTGCCCCCTTTTTTATTGTTGGGGAATCATTGAGGGTTTTGTGCCCCTTTTTAAATTCACATTCTCTGTTTCAGCTGTACCACTCTTTCAGTTTCTTAGGCTACCATATTCATTCTCACTTGCAAACTTTTCCTGGTAAAGCCTTGACATTTGCAGATTCTGTATTTTGACCAAGTGACTCTTACTAATTCTTTATGATGCAGGTTAAACATATTTAGGGAAATCTTCTCTACATCCCTCAACTACCTGAACTACTAGATTATTTGCCTTTGCTAAGAGCTCCATAGCACTCAATACATTTTAATTGTAATTACTTGGTTTTTGTTTTCATTTTTGTTTTTGTTTGAGACAAGGTCTCGATCTCTTGTCCAGGGTAGAGTGCATTGGCATAATCATAAGCTTGCTGCAGCCTCAAATTCCTGGGCTCAAGTGATCCCCCTGTCTCAGCCTCCCAAGTAGCTGAGACTACAGGCATGTGCCACTATGCCCAGTTAATTGTTGTATTTCTTGTAGAGATGTAGTCTCACTCTTCCTTAGACTGGTCTCTAACTCTTGGCCTCAAGTAGTCCTTCCACTTTGGTATAATTTCTTGTTAAGTTCCTAGACCAGTGATTTTCGACCAGTGTGCCATGAGAGGATCTTAGATGTGCCTAGAAAATTTTTAAAGATCATTAATTAAATTATTTTCAAAAGAGGTTCAAAACACAGCAAATATATTTTTTTCACTCTTTTTTTAATTGACATAATCTAAGTGTACTGGAGAGGTTTAACTATAGGTTGAAGCAGGCTGTGAGATTAAAAAGGTTGAAAAACACTACCGTAGACCATAAATCTGTGAGGGAAGTTACTGTGCTATCTTGTTTGTCATTGTGAGCTTTTTCTTGGGAACTTACGTTTCTTTTTTCTTTCTTTTTTTTTTTTTTTTTCAGATTAATGGGAAGGTACAAATGATTAGGTTACATTGTTTGTGTTTGTTAGGTAAAGTTCAAGATGTAGTTGAGCCCCTCACACAGGGAGGGAGGGGCTGTATACCCTTACATTGCCTATTAGGTGAGAGCTTACAGGAATTTATATTTCTTGCCACTAGTAGTATTCATGTATAGGGTGAATAGCCCCAAGTTGAGAATGGAAAACATTTAAGTTCTTTCTAGGCAGAATGTTGTTTTTTCTAAATATTCAAGACAGAAATACACACACACACATATATGCTTTAAAAGACTCTATAAGTCTTATAAAAGAATTTTACCTAATTAGAAATATTGAATATTTAATGACCAATGCCATACAGAGAAACAGAGAGGCATTTCTATTTTAGAGCACTATATTTGAAATTTTTGAAATTGATGTTATATTTTGTGTTTCTTATAGGTGAAATGAATCAGAAATACAAGGAGCTAAAAAAAAGGGAAGAAAATATGGACAGTAAGTGATATTCTTATAGATAAATTATTATATTCTCAGATTGCTATTCATTTATATTAAATCAGAGATGTCATTTTGGGAAGAGGGAGGGGAGGGGAGGGTGGGTGGAGGGAGGGTGATTGGTGGGATTACGCCTATGGTTCATCCTATAAGGGTACATGTGAATCTCTCTAGATGTAGAATATAAGTGTCTTATTATAATAACTAAGAAAAAGATGTGAAGGCTATGTTAACCAGTTGGATGAAAGTATTTCAAATTGTAATGTACACTGCTATAATTTAATAAAAAAGAAAAAGAAAAAAGTATGGATATTCAAAGCATTTTCCTTGAAGAATAAAAATTTCTAGTATAATTTAAGGATTAGTGGAGAATTTTAAAGAGAAGTATGTGTATGTATAAGTATTTGCATGTTGGAGATAAATTTTAAAGCTAGTGCTTGCATTCATAGTCTATATAGAGAGATCATGTAGACCACTTACTGACTGAACTTTGAATCTTCTCTTTTTCTTGCTTCACTTTTTTTTACCTTAATATCTTTCACTTTTATTGTTTAATAATACTTATCTCATTATTTATTAGCCTGCATCTCAGATTTTGTTACTAATACAAACTTGGTAATTTTGGTAGTCTTCTATTATAGTTTTTCATTCACTTCAAAAAAAAGGAATCTTAGCTTGACTTGATAAATGGATCTTCATTTAAATTTGTATTATACATTATAATTTTTTTTTTTTGAGACAGAGTCTCACTCTGTCACCCTTGGTAGAGTGCCTGTGGCATCACAGCTCACAGCAACCTCCAGCTCTTGGACTTAAGCAATTCTTTTGTCTCAGCCTCCCAAGTAGCTGGGACTAGAGGTGCCCACCACATTGCCCAGCTATTTTTTTTTTTTTTGCAGTTTTTGGCTAGGGCCAAGTTTGTACCCCCCACGTCTGGTACATGGGGCTGGCACCCCACTCCTTTGAGCCACAGGCACTGCCCATTGCCCAGCTATTTTTCTGTTGCAGTTGTTTAGTTCACTTGGGCCGGATTCAAACCCATCACCTTTGGTGTATGTGACTGGCACTGTAACCACTGCACTATGGGCACTGAGCCCCATACATTATAAATTTTTAAAAATTGACATTCTTTTTTTTTTTTTTTGAGACAGAGTCTCACTATGTCACCCTCAGTAGAGTGCCATGACATCACAGCTCATAGCAACCTCACACTCCTGGGCTTAAGCGATTCTCTTGCCTCAGCCTCCCAAGTAGCTGGGCTGTAGGTGCCCACCACAATACCCAGCTATTTTTTTGTTGCAATTGTCATTGTTGTTTAGCTGGCCTGGGTCAAGTTTGAACCTACCAGACCTGGTAAATGTGGCCAGCACCATAACCACTGTGCTACAGGTGCCGAGCCTAAAAATTGACCTGTATTATCTATTATTGGTTTCCTTTTAAGTAATTATTTCGCTAAAATCTAAAATTTTATACATCTGAGGTAAATTATTACCTTTGTAGAGGCATGCTGTAAAACAGTAATTGTCAACTCTGATTTCACAATATATCAAGATTTCTTTAAAATCAACAAATATCAGAAATTATCTCAAAATTATTATTATTATTATTATTATTTAGAGTTCAGTGGCATCGTCACAGCTCACAGAAACCTCAAGACTTTCTGGGCTCAAAATAATCTTGCCTCAGCCTCTTAAGTAGCTGCGAGTACAGGTGTGCACCACGATGCCCAGCTAATTTTTCTAATTTTTTTAGAGCTTGGGGTCTCATTCTTGCCTAGGCTGGTCTCAAACTCCTGGCCTCAAGCAATTCTCCCACCTTGGCCTCTTACAGCACTCGGATTACAGGCATGAGCCACTGTACCCAGCCATTGTGTTCTTTTTTTTTTTTTTTTTTAAAGTGCTCTTCATAAAGAAGAGACTCTAAAATCAAGGATGATATGTTATAACTCCACAATATTGGAAATCACTAACTACTACATAGTATGATTGTTTGGTACTTATGGGTTACTTAATAAATGTTTATCAAGTGAGTTCAAGAAATTCCTGTATTGCAGAATATTAAAATTATAGGTCACCTATCCCAGATTTCTTCCCGTGTTTTAATTATGGTTTGTTTTCTTTTCCTTTTTTTTTTTTTTTGTGAGGCAGAGTTTCACTTTGTCATCCTTGGTAGAGTGCCATGGTGTTGTAGCTCACAGCAACCTCAAACTCCTGGGCTTAAGCAATTTTCTTGTCTCAGCCTTCTGAGTAGCTGGGACTATAAGTGCCCACCACAACACCTGGCTGTTTTTCTAGAGACAAGGTTTCACTCTGGCTCAGGTTGGTCTTGAACCTGTAAGCTCAGGCAATCCACCCACCTCCACCTCGGTGCCCAAGCGCTGGGAATACAGAGTACAGGTGTGAGCCACTGTGCCCGGCCCTGTGGTTTGTTTTCTTAACAAAATAACTTGTGAAAAGGTGTGTTCATGTATCCCTTCCTTGTGTAAAAATCTCATATGACTACTTAATATATCATCAATGGATTATAGATTTAAGATAATCACACTTGAAACCTGTATTTGGATGTCAAAGTAGGATATTGAAGAAAATTCAGTTTTTAAAAAAATGTTGGTTGTGGTCTCCACCCACAATATTCAAATAATTTTTTTTTCTTATAGACTGTTTCAAGTAAGAAATATACTTAATGTATAAGTAGGAAAAATGTATAATGGAAATCCATTACCATTGAGGGTTATTTCATGCTACCAGTAAAATTAGTTTTAATTGATAGGTTTTTTTTTTAGAAGTTTCATAGAAATACTTGAAAACTGTAAATAGGTGCAAATTATATGCTAGTTCCTTATTAGACAAATAAAAGTATGATTTCCTAGAGTATTTATTTATAATCTGAATACATTTATTTAGTTGAAATTAATACGGTATTATAAGCAAAACACTCATTTTCAAATAAAATAAGTATTAGTAATATTAATTTCAGAAGTAAAGTTAGTGGCCAATTATAGATCTATCAAGAAGATCCTATATAAAAACAGGTTTCTTCTTATCTCCATGTTGTGAGCTGTTTTTTTTTTTTTTGAAGTCTATTTTAACTTTCTAATTTACTCATATCAAGGTTACAGCAATTAGGCTTTCAAAGTTTAAAAGTATGTGGAAATGGTCTTATTAAGTAGTTACCCTTGGGTTAATAAAAAATTTAACAGTGATAGTTTAAAATTTATATTTGCTGGGCAGTGCCTGTGGCTTAAAGGAGTAGGGTGCCGGCCCCATATACCAAAGGTGGTGGGTTCAAACCCAGCCCTGGCAAAAAACTGCAAAAAAAAAAAAAATATATATATATATTAAAATGTATATTTTGCTTTGCATTTCTAAGAAGTACTCTTGAGACCTACAAATCAGAGTTTATATAGTGTTAACTGTATCAACAGTAGCCTCTCTTGTTGTGTTTTTCAATTGGTAGCTTTTATTGAGACTTTTGAGGAAACTAAGAGTCAGGAACTGGAACGGAAGGCACAGATAGAAGCCAGCATTGTTTCACTTTTGGAGCACTGTAGTCGTGTAAGTACCACGTGCCTGTGATGGTGTCATTATTTTTCTGTGATTGACTTTTCAAATACAACTCAAAAAATGTCATGTCAATATCATGTCTATTCATTTAAACTGTTTCCTTTAAATTCCCTTGCTTGCTATTTTGTTTCTTTAAGCTATTAATTTTTTTTCTCTCCAACAATGTCAGCCAAGTAGGGAGATAGAGGGAAGGGATGCCATATGCATAATACTCATATTCCATGGTAAATGAGGCACTAATTTAGAGTCATTAGGAAGATTTTCTTCCATTGTAATTTGTCTGAACTTGTAAAAAAGTAACATTTTCATAATTTTGAAAGCTAGACAGAAAATGTTAATATGCTTTACACTGTAATCTATATTGTAAATGAAGGGATTCAAGCTATATTGTAAATGAAGGGATTCATTTCTTGTAGGTGTACCTAATGAGCATCTTGAATGATCAAAACATGTTATTGAGCATGTGCTGGGCGTGGCACCATAGGAGAAAAAGTACATTGTCCCTCTTCAATATTCTTAGTGTTTAAGGCTCTAACCAATTCTAAAATAATGTTGAATTTTTTCTATTGTGAAATAAAGCAAATGAAAACAATTTTCTTAAATGATAGTCTCTTTTTTATTGAGAAAGCCTGACTTTAAATCTCACCATATTCTTCTATAAAACATTTTCTCAGTTATTATGTAAGAAATGTATGATTTCCTTAAGTACTAAGTTTGACAGTTGATAATCTCTGACATTTTACTTTGACCTTTCTTGTCTCATTTTTATTGTGAAGGTACATCCTCATCCTTTCAAATGTACATTTTAGCTTGTGATTATCTTTTAAGAATTTTTTAGAGCAATTTCTATGAAACCATGGATAAATAAAAAAATCCATGTTTTTTTTTTAATATGAATTCCATCATGGAACAGTTCAGATAGCTCAAAATAGTAACAAAGTGTTTGGGAAGGATACAGCTAATGAATGAATGCACATAATACATTGATAGTTTGAGAAGTTTTGTTCTGGTTATTTTAATCCTGAAAATGAGCCACTTGGGCTACTGGAGACCGAGGTGGATAATGATGAGCTGAAAGCTGTAGTGAAAGGAGATTCATCTCAACCTACATGTGAATTAGCAGTGAAATTTGATGTTACCTTTACAATAATATTAGAAAAAAAATTGAACTATTTGAAACAAATCAGCAAAATAAAGAAGCTGATAGATGGGTTCTGTTTGAATTAAATGAGCATCAGAAGAAAAATCTTCTTGAAGCCTGCCTTTCTTTGCTGAAACAACATAAAGGTAAACTATTTCTACATCATGTTAGTACATGTAGTGAAAAATGGATTCTTTTTCTTTTGTTGTTGTTTGTTTGTTTAGCAGGCCTGGGCCAGGTTAGAACCTGCCACCCCCGGTGTGCAGGGCCAGCGCTCTAATCATTTAGCTACAGGTCCCCAGCCAGAGAAATGGATTCTTTTTGACAATCCAAAGTGTTCAGTATGATGGTTAGATAAAGATGAAGTGCCAAAACACAGTCCAAAACCAAATGTTCATCAAAAAAAAAGCTAATGGCGTCTGGTGTTTCAAGCTATGTTCCACTACAGCTTCATGAAACCTGATCAGCAGATTACAGTGGGTGTCTACTACAACCAATTGGATGAAATGATGAGAATGCTTTCATTCAAGTAGCCAGCTAAGTTTGGTTAATAGAGACAGGGCCATCTTGCAAGATAACATTGACCATATGTACATAAACAATGCTGCTGTAACTACAGAAACTGGACCTGGCTCTACATCCATTGTATTCACCAGACCTTGCAACACTATCTATCACTTTTTCCAGGCTTTGGACCATTTCTTGCAAGGAAAAATATTTAATTCTCAACAAGCTGTAGAAAACATTTTTCACTATTTTATTGCCACTTGCTCTCTAGGGTTTTTGCTGCTGGCATAAATAAGCTACCATTAAGATGGCAAAAACTGTGTACTGCTTCTTGTTTGAGATATAATAAACTAAATTTTGATGTAAAATTCGACATTTCATATTTAATGAATAAGTTGAATGACATATTTCAGAAAAGAATACAAGCATCTCATCCTTTAACAGTGTTTTCTAAGGGTTTTATTAAAGAGTTAAGTCAATGGAATATTTTTTATTTTTATTTCTCTGCAACTACAGGATTTAAATCGTATGAAACAGATATCCTCTGTCACCAATCAAGAGCTAAAAATGATGCAGGATGACCTCAATTTTAAATCTACTGAAATGCAAAAATCGCAAAGTACAGCTAGAAATTTGACTTCAGGTAAGAAAACAACCTAGATTTTAGTATTCTTTATTTTTTCTATAACGATTGGAACTTTTAAAAATATGCTAATGTTATTATCTTTGACTTTGTTTTGAAGGCCTCACTGGCTGAGGTTATAATTTATGATTGCTTATTGCCCCAGTGATTTATAGTTTCAGTTTTGTGTGACTCTCCTCATCATCTTAACAGCATTATTTTAGTATAAATCTCATTCATTTAACATTTATTGACTATTTTCTTCATGCCTGTGCCGTGTCCTGGGTATTATCAAAGATAAAGCGAGATACTAGATAAAAGGTAAGGATAAATTTTAAAATAATATTGTATAAGCCAAGTCCAGCCCTGAACTGAACTCAACTTCGATTTGCACAGAGGTGAGTAGGCATTTTAAAGGTAGAATGAGGGAGTAGTGGGGGTGAGGAAAGCCAGTAAGGGAAATAAAGAACTACAAAGTATTGGTCAGGATAAAGACGGATTAGGCCAGCTGTGTATCTTTTAGCTGGCACTTATGGAAAGCAGAATTCTTTTTCTTTTTTTTTCTTTGAGATAGTCTTACTATATCACCCTCAGTAGAGTGCTGTGGTGTCACAGCTCACAGCAACCTCAAACTCATGGGATTAAGTGATTCTCTTACCTCAGCTTCCCAAGTAGCTGGGACTACAGGTGTCTGCCACAACGCCCAGCTATTTTTTTTGTTGTAGTTGTCATTTTTGTTTAGCAGGCCTGGGCTGGGTTCAAACCCGCCAGCCCTAGTGAATGTGGCCAGGTACCTTAGCCATTGAGCTATGGGTGCCGAGCTGGAAGTCAGAACTCTGTCCTCCCATGGAAACTGGGAGACTGAAGCCCTAACTTTCCTGATGATTACATTTTATAGGAATGACTTTCAGGTCCTTGAGAAAGACACTTCTGACTTATGGGAGATACATACATATCTCATAGGAACAAAGGAAGGAATCACAATCATAAGCTCTTTTGAGTAAATTCTCTATTGTCTGATATTGACTGGAACAAATAGTAACTTCTTTTGGCAATCTTGAGCTTTCTTAGGGAGGCACTTTAAAGGAAGAGTAGGATCATTCTAGGGATGCGGCCTTAAGCTTTCAGAAATTACTTAGTGTTTGTTTAAATCTTTTAATGTGGGTAGAAGGGAGTAGATGAAATAATTTGTGTTTGTAGTTTTTATAGGTGAGATTGTGGCCTTATTGAGAAGAGATTATCTAGCTGGAGTTTGGTCAAGGAGACAATCTTTGTCAATTTACAGAGGCTAAAAATATAATTCTATCTTTTTCCTTCAGTAACATTCAGCCTGGTGGAATGACAATTATAATACAATGAAATAATGCTACAATAGAAATAAATATAAGAACAATGGAAGAGTACATAGGATAGATACATAACTAGTCTAGTCTTGGACAATTAAGGTCATAGAGGAGGTGTCGTTTTTTTAATTAGGTTCAACCATGCACGCTAGCATGTGCTAGATCAACCCTGTCCAAGAGAAATACAAAGCCAGCCACATACAAGGTCTAACAATTAAGTTTGCAAACTCACCCTAGCAAAGGTACTATATACCTCATTGCTGAATATCACTACTGTCACCTTCAGAGTACTTCCCTTGGGAAACTATGCCCTGGCACCAATGCCTAGTCCACCCTTCAAAGCAATTTTGGAGCTGTTTATCTGGAATGGCCATCAAAGCTATCATCGTATTACCCTTCATGTCTTGATATCATCAAAATGTCTTCCTTTCAATATTTCCTTTATCTGTCATTAGAAAAAAAGTCATTGGAAGTCAGATCAGGTGAGTAGGGAGGGTGTTCCATTGCACTTATTTGTTTACTGGCTAAAAACTCCCTCACAGACTGTGCTGTGTAAGCTAGTATATTGTTGTAGTACCAGAGCCATGAGTTGTTGGAGAAAAGTTCAGGTTGTTTTTATCTAACTTTTTCACACAGCCTTTTCAGCACTTCCAAATAGTAAACTTGGTTAACTGTTTGTGTAGTTAGTATAAATTCATGATGAACAATCCCTCTGATATCAAAAAAAAATTACAACATCATTTGACTCTTGATTTGGAATGATGGAACTTTTTGATCATAGAGAATTGGATGACTTCTATTGTGCACTTTGACACCTTGTTTCAGGGTTGTGTTGGGCCCAAAAGATCATCTTACCTCTCCAAAACGTCTTCGCCAATTTTGACTCTCCTTTGTTCATTTGTGAGCTCCTTCAGGACCTTTATTTTATTTTATTTTTGAGACAGTCTCATTCTGTCAACCTCAGGTAGAGTGCCATGGTGTTATAGTTTACAGCAACCTCAAACTCTTGGACTCAAGCAATTCTCTTGTCTCAGTCTCTCTAGTAGCTGAGAGTATGGGCACCTACCACAACGCCAGGCTAGCTTTTCTTTTTTCTTTTTTTTATTAAATCATAGCTGTGTGCATTTATGAGGTATAGTATGCTGATTTGCTATACAGTGTGGAATGCTTAAATCAAACTAATTAACATAGCCATCATCTCACTTACTTATTTGTTGTGGTCAGACATTTATACTATATTCTTAGTAGTTTTGAAATGTACCATTGCATTGTGCATAATAGGTGAGGTGCCATCAAATACCCTTCCTTCTCCTGCCCTCCCTGCTCCCTTCCCCTTTCCCTTCTCTCCCCTCCTTCTTTAGGGACTATAGTTGTGTTTTATCATTCATGTGAATGTATAGGTGATAATATATTGGTATCATAATAGTATTGAGTACATTGGATACTTTTTTTCCCCATTCTTAAGATATCCTACTAAAAAGAATATGTTTCAGTTCCATCCAGGTAAACATAAAAGTTTTAAAGTCTCCAACCTTTTTATGGCTGCATAGTATTCCATGGTATATATATATATATATGCCACAATTCATTAATCCATTCATGGCTGATAGACATTTGGGCTACTTCCATGACTTGGCAATTATGAATTTGGCTGCAGTAAACATTCTGGTGCAAATTTCTTTGTTGTAAAATGATTTTTGATCATCTGGGTAGACAACTAGTAGAGGGACTGCAGGATCAAATGGTAGGTCAACTTTTAGCTCCTTGAAAATTCTCCAAACTTTTTCTTGAAAGACCATGTTAGTTTGCAATCCCACCAGCAGTGTAGAAGTATTCCCTTCTCTCCACATCCACACTGTCATCTGTAGTTCTGGGGTTTTGTGATGTGGGCTAATCTTTCTGGAGTTAGGTATTATCTCAAAGTGGTTTTGCTTTACATTTCTCTGATGATTAAAGATGTTGAGCATTTTATCATGTGTGTTTTGACCATTCGCCTGTCATCTTCAGAGAAGTTTCTGTTCAAGTGTCGTGTCCACAAGGAAATGGGGTTGTTTGTTCTTTTCTTATCTATTAGTTTGAGTTCTCTATGGATTCAGGTTATCAGATCTTTGTCAGAAACATAACATGCAAAAATCTTCTCCAATTATGAAGGCTGTCTGTTTGCTTTACTTATAGTGCTCTTGGCTATGCAGAAGCTTTTTAGCTTGATCAGATCACAGTAACATATTTTTGGTGCTGCTTCAATTGCCAAGGGGGTCCACCTCATAAAATATTTTCCTAGGCCAATATCTTCAAGTGTTTTCCCTGCACTCTCTTCTAGGATTTTTATAGTTTCATGTCTTAAGTTTAAATCTTTTATTCAGTCAGAATTGATTTTTGTTAGTGGTGAAAGGTAAGAGTACAGTTTCAGTCTTCTACAAGTCACCCATGCACCATTTGTTAAATAGAGAATCTTTCCTCAATGAATGTTGAGGCTTATCAAAGATCAAATGACGGTAAGTGGCTGGGTTCATCTCTTGGGTCTCTGTTATGTTCCATATATCTACCTCTCTATTTTTGTGCCAGTATAATACTGTTTTAATCAAACTGTCACTCTTCAAAGATGACATGGATATGACCTGGAAAACCACAGGGACTCAACTACAAAACTCTTGGAAGTGATCAAGGAATACAGCAGTGTCTCAGGATACAAAATCAGTACTTAGAAATCAGTAGTTTTCATAGATACCAACAATAGTCAAGCTGAAAATATAGTCAAGGACTTTTATTCCTTTTACAGTAGTGCCAAAGAAGATGAAATATCTGGGAATATACCTAACAATGGACATGAGAGATTTCTATAATGAAAATTATGAATCTCTGAGAAAAGAAATAGCTAAAGATGTTAACAAATGGAAAAACATGCCATGCTCATGACTGGGAAAAATCAACATTGTTAAAATGTCTATACTATCCAAAGCAATCTACAGATTTAATGCAATCCCTATTAAAGCACCAATGTCATACTTATAAGATCTTGAAAATATAGTACTTCATTTTATATGGAATCAGAAAAAACCTTGAATAGCCAATACGTTGCTTAGAAATTGCACACTGTGCCCCATGATTGCATTAATATAAATAGTTATGCTATAAGAAATAAAAAAAAAAAAGGAGGTATCATGTTACCAGCTTTCAGGCTATACTATAAATCTATATTTTTTCTATTTTTAGTAGCAATGGGGTCTCACTCTTGCTCAGGTTAATCTCAAATTCCTGATCTCAAGCAATCCAACCACCTTGGCCTCCCAAAATGCTAGGATTACAGGTGTGAGCCACTACACCTGGCCATTTAGGACCATTTTGAACATATCTTTTTCATACCAAGATGTTCAGTTAAGATTTTCCCAACTGCTTTTCTATTGGTGTTTATTTGGTCTGCTATGCTTCTTAGAGCTAACCAATGAGTCTGATGTACAATTAGACCAATTTTTGCAATATTTTCATCAGTTCTGCTCATTAGTGGCTGCCTTTACCTCTCTTCATCAGTGATGCTTTCTCCCACCTCAGAAAAATATTTAATCCATTTGTACATTGCCATTTTCTTCATGGCATTATCCCCATACACTTGGACTAACATATCCCTGATTGCACTTCCACTCTTACCAAGTTTAATAAGAAATATAATGTTTGTTTGTCGCCTAATTCAAGCTCTATCCAACATTTTTATGACTGCACACAAAAACATGCAATAACAATAATGAACACCACTCAGCAAGATACTGCCACGTGTTAACAGGAACACATCTGTGAGACACTGATATACCAAGGTTATGTACCCTTTCGGAGTTGTTTGTTCAGTGCTGCCAATGTCAGCACAGGGTGGCAAGATTGCAAACTTCATTGTCAGACTTCATGTGTAATTAAAACTTTCTAGTAGCCATGTAAAAAAGTACAAAGAGATAGGTGAATTTTAATAATATATTTTATTTAAACAAATGTATATAAGATATTATTTTAACATGTCATCAATATGAGTATAAAAATTATCAAAGAAATAATTTATACCTACAGCATTTCAATTTGGCTTGGATACATTTCAAGTGCTCAAAAGCTGTATGTGGCTAGTGGCTGCCATTGGGATGTTACCAGTAGAAGTTAGAATCGGCTATACAAAATTAAACTTGCAAATATTAATATGCAAATATTTGGATTCTTTGATTTATAAACTGATGGTTTCTAACTATGGGTGATCTTTTTGCAAATTTATGATTTTGAGTTAACTATGCTTTTATTTGCCTTCTTGGATATATCTGTAAGATAACAAGAAATGAAGACCTAGTTAATATTTGCTAAGTTAGAAATATTGAAAGATCCTTGAAATGGAATAATGGATCTATAATACTGTATCTGGAGTCCCTAAATCTAAAAAGATCTTGGCAGCAAAAACTAAACTGGCCTAAGCTGTCATGAAGCTATTTAGAGTGTTTAATTATCCCATGAGTTGGACTATTTATGCTTTTTTTGCTATAGAAATATTCATGTACTTTGATCCCTGATCCCTGCCTAGAAGTTATATAGTAATTAATGTGTATGTTTTATTACTTTTCTGAAATCCAAAGAATTCTGTGTTCTGCCCAACAGTTTTAATTAAGGGATTATTGACCTCTAAACAAATTCTGAATGCTTTTAATACGTCATTGAATTAAGAGTGGTGATATAGGTGTTTAATTGCTGTTACTCTCCAGGGGTCCTCAAACTTTTTAAACAGGGGGCCAGTTCACTGTCCCTCAAACCATTGGAGGGCCGGACTGTGAGCCCCGGGACAAGTCGGCTGCTAAGCAGGACAGGCAGTGGCAGCAAAAACACCTGGCAGGCCAGATAAATGTCCTAGGCGGGCTGCACGTGGCCCGTGGGCCGTAGTTTGAGGACACCTGCCTAAACGATCAAGCATCATTTATGCCTAGATTTATTTATAGTTTATTTGCCATAGTCTTATTTGTACATCTGAATTGTATGCCAATCAGGTATCTCCTCTACCAACTAGAGAAGGTACATTCTAACCTTAATTTCCATACCTGCTATTGGTTTGACCATGAGTATATCATTTATTCTAGTTTAAAAAAAAACATGACATTTAGCATTTTAACTATATTTAAGGGAACAGTAGTGTTAACTATATGTACGCTGTTGTGTAACAGATCTCTAGAACTTTTTCATCTTACAAAACTGAAACTCTACATCCACTGATGACTTCTGCATATTCCTTTCCCTGACACCTGGCAACCACAGTTCTACTTCTATTTCTATAGGGTTGAGTACTTTTGATACCTCGTGTAAGTGGAATCTCACAGTATTTGTCTTTTTTGTGACTGGTTTACTTCATTTAGAATAGAGCCTCAAGCTATCCCCCTGGGTAGAGTGCCATGGCATCACAGCTCATAGCAACCTCCAACTCCTGGGCTCAAGCGAGTCTCCTGCCTCCGCCTCCCAAGTAGCTGGGACCACAGGCGCCTGCCACAACGCCCGGCCAT